>PVLA01007978.1:0-56259 GCA_004027455.1 Hydrochoerus hydrochaeris | reverse complement strand
AAACTTAGCAAGACAAAACAAAACAAATTCCTATAAAAAACACATGAAACCAAAAAGTCATATAAAACCACGGTACAAAGTGATCTACAATGATTACTGTGTTGTTTCTTATTATCTTCAATAGAATGTCTATATCATCAGGCATAATTGAATATAACAGTATAATTGAGTACAGCAGTAAATAACAATATTAGTAAAATAAAACATTGTAGACAGTATAAAACTTCAAAGGCAAGTCATGATCAAACCAGAGTGGATAGTCTAGTGGATCTTGTCATTTTAAGTGCAGTTGCCTATACTCTCAAACTTGATACTATCAATCATAACAGCTTTGAATAAAATCTATCAATACAAAACAGCGATCTAACAAATCAGATTCGATTATGATCAGTCATGGTAAAACTGTATAGGTTTTACAGAGCTTTAGATTAAGTTAATAGGAAATTAAGGATGATTATCATACTATATCCTGTTATTTTTCAGGATTACTGTCTGTGCCCTCAAATCTAGTACAGGTAGAATGACTGGAACAGAATATAACACATCTAAGCAGAGTAGTGTGAGTAATGTGTGTTTTAAATCCTGGTGCACTATTAACAATATAGCATATCAAGGCCATCTATGTTAGAGTTTCTAGTTATCCTTCTCTGTCTCATTTCTGCTATGCTACTTTTCTGCCTTTGTTTAGTTTTCTCCTTCATTCTACTGCCTGCCCCACTCAGTGAGGCCTTTCTGCCAATGTTCCTAAAATACCGGTATTTTTTTTCTCTCTCTCTAGAATGTCCTTCAGCATTGTCTGCAGGGTTGGATTGGTGGTCACAAACTCGCCCAGTTCCTCTTTGTCATGGTAGCATCTTGTTTCTCCACTAATTTCTAGTGACAGTTTTGCAGGGTACATCAATCTGGGCTGGAGGCCACCTTCCTTCAGGACTTGGAAGACTTTTCACTCCAAGCTCTTCTTGATCTGATGGTCTGTGTCAAGAAGTCAGCCTTGATTCTGATGGGCTTACCTTTATAGGTAATCTGTTTCTTTTCTCTGATGGCTTTTAATATTCTGTTTTTATATTGAATTTCTGGTATGTTGATTATTATGTCTGGGTATAGCTCTGTTTTGGTTGTAGGTGGCTGGAGTTCTGTATGCCTCACACAACTGAATGTCATTTTCTTTTCCCATGCTTGGTAAGTTTTCCTTAATTATTTCCGTGAATAGCCTTTGTAATTCGCCTGTATGTATTCCTGCTTCTTTGTTCACATTTCTTATTCTTAAATTGTAGATTCTCTTGTCATTGTCTAGTCTTTGTATTGTTACTGCCTGTTTCCTTGTTATTTTTAAGAGATCTTTCCTTTCATGATCACACAGTGCAAACTTATTTTCAAGTTTTGATAGTCTATCCTTAGTTTCTTTTAAGGCATTTTGCCAGCTTTCAATGGAGTTTTTAATTTTCTGATAGTCTCTTTGAATCTGCTTCATGTATTCTATATTTTCTTTATATTCTTTATCGAATGTTTCTCTTCTTTTTTTGTGTTCCTCCCTTCTTCCATCTTTATCATCCTGAGAGATGCTTCCTGAGAGCATTTCTTTTATTACTCTACTCATATCCTGCTTTACCTGATTTAATATTTCAGATTTGAGCTCGTCTACAAGGTCCCAAAGATATCTCTTAATGTCCATTGAAGCCATGCCTGATGTTGCCTGTTTGCTGCCCTCAGGCTCCCTTGTATTTCCTTCTCCTGGATCAGGGCTCTCAGGGTTCTGGGCTGGGGGCCTCTTCCTGCCTCTCTCTCCTGTCATGGTCCTGGCTTCCTCCACACAGGTTACAGTGCAGGTCCCAGCCCCTTCCCTGTTGGCCACATTTTCTCCGAAGCATGCTGGCAAGGGAACTCCACCCTTTCCTGCCTGCTCTTGTCACTGAGGTACAAGCAGGCTGCGTATGCCTGCCCCGCTCCACCGGGCCAGCCAAACTTCAGGGGCAATCACCTGGTCAGTGTGTGCTAGGTGCAGGGAATCGATTTGGAATGTCTCATTGTCCAAGCAAATCCCACGAATCTGCTCTGGGGAGGGAACAACCAACCAAAGTCACTGTTACTCCCAGTTCAGGCTCCTCCTGCCCGATTCCAACATGTTGCCCACCTGGTTGCGCCCTCCCCGTGGGGCGGGGGGTCTCACTCCCAGCACTGACCATGGATCAACAAAGGCTCCTCCTCTGGCTCCACTCTCCACTCTCCGTTGGGCTCACCAACCCCGACTCCAGTGCTGCTGTGCTTCCTGTGAGTGGTGGTAAGAATGAGTTTGGGCGGCTCTGCCTGCCAGCATGGATTCAAGCTGGTGCAATCTTGGCGGGTCATTGCAAAAACGCTGTGTCCCTTTAGTTTTTAGCTGTTTCAGTTGTAGTCCCGAAGTATTTGACGTGCTTTTTTAAGTTTTAATTTCTTCCTGTGTCAAGAGGATCCATCTCCCTCTGTCTGGGTCTCTCCAGGGTGTTTTATTCTGGCATATGAATTGTTTCTCCCGGGAGGCTTTGTATTTTGTTGCTCACTGATCTGCCATCTTGTCTTCTCCTGATACAATTCTTTACCCAAATTCCATGTGTATAAAGGAAGGAAGACAAAAATGCCTGTGGATACCTCATCAGAAACAATGTAAAGCCAGAAGAGTGCGCACCAACACTACTAAACCCAGAAAAGGAAATGCTGACACACAGAATCCTCTTCTGACCCAAGCCTTCTGCTGCCATGCACAAATCAGGAATGCCTCCCCCTGGAGAGCTGCACACCGTGTCAGGGGGTCTTCCCCACAAAAGACAGATGGCACCAAAAGGACATTTGCTTCCACATAAGAATGAAGATCACCAGAAACAACTAGACAGCAACCACAAAAGTCACTGTTTCTTGTGTCCAAAATGTTAAAGAAAAAAACTGTGAAGAAAAGCTCTGGAAATGGATGGTGAGGATGGCTGCACACCACTGCGACTGTGCTCAGTGCAATGGAATTGTGCACAGAGTTAGGGTGGCTCATTTTATGCTACGCGCGTTTGATCACGAAAAGAAAAGAGCAGCAAGGTATCACAGAGTTTATAATGAAAGGGGAAATAAAATTTATGAAACAGCAGCACACAGGCTGGGAAGGTGGAAATGTCCTACTGTTCTTATTCCACCCATGAGGTGGTAGAAAAATAGCTGAAGGAAGGCTAGGATATGATGTAAATAGCAAACTCTAAAAACCACCACTTAAAAAACAAACATGGGGTGCTGGGGGTTTAGCTCAGAGGCATAAGTGCCTGCCTGACAAGCGTGAGGTTGTGATTCAATCCCTGGTACCACAAAAAAAAAAAAAAAAAAAAACAGGGCCTGGCATAGTGCCACACCCCTGTACTCCTAGCACTCAAGAGGCTGCTACAGGAGAGTTGTCGCAGGTTCAAGGGCATCCTGGATAGTAACTTCAAGGCCACCCTTACCTACATAGCAAGACTCTGTCTCAAAAAACAAACAAACAAACAAACAAACAAAAGACAAACAAAAAAAAACCCCATAAACTGGTCCAGTCCAGTCAGTGAGGTAAGAGATTAAGGCATGGGGCAAGGAGGCTAGACAACAGGATGTGACCTGTCAATCATGGAGAGCTGACAAATCACTGTCCAGGTCTGATGTCAGAAGAGGATCTCAAAGAGGCTGGCCACTGACTGCATGGTCACTGCTGCCCTCTTGTTCCTGAAGTGGCCTGTCTTGCATGAGGAGCATTATCTTCACTTTTCTTACCTCTTTTTGTACTTCGTGCTTTCTTTACTTCTTTGGCTTTTAATAAACACTGCATTTTCAAGTTCACTGATTATCTCATCCAGTTCTATGAATGGACACCAAGAGCCTGGAGTCACTGGACACCATACCTGTACACACCTGCACCACTGTTAAAATTCCGTCTACTTGGGAAGGAAGCTGAGGCAGGATGATAGCAAGTTCAAGGTCAGCTTAGGCACCTAGCAAAACAGTTTCAAAACAAAAAACTAAAGAAAAGGGCTTCATGGTAGTATATCTACGTAACAAGTGCAAGGCCCTGAGTTCAAGCTCTAGCACTGCAGTGGGGGAGGGCAGGAAATGGTGGCATGCAGAACTAAAATAAGTCGACACAAGAGAGAAAATGAAATAAAATACTCTATTAAGTCAAGAGAAGGAAGAAAAACAAGGACAAGTAAACAAAGGCCTGACAATGAAAATACCTAGAAAAGAGACTTAAACCCACTTAAATAATCATCAAATATTAATAATTAAAAGGCATGTACTATCAGATGAGATTTAAAAGGCAACATTTGTTTCATGTATCCTCACCTGGACCAAGCTCAGGACCCATTGGCTGCCCATAACTTTAAAATAAATAAATAGCAACATTCTACTGTGGTACCTATGCAAAAACCACCTTGTCAGTTTATTTTAAACCTTTTATTTTGAAATAATTCTAGAGGTAAGAAAAGTTGCATACTTTAAAGCTCCTGTCAGCCCTTCACCTGGATTCTACTAATGGAACTGAACAGACCCAGTTATCTGTGCAGCTATGATTACCTAACTTAGGAACCTGCCATCCATGCTCTATCACTGACTGCACCCATCTGTCCATCAGCACCCTTCCTCTGTGACAGGATCCAATCCAGCATGTTATGGTCATAGCTCCTCAGTCTCCTTCAGGCTGTGAGTGTCCTTCAGTTCCTGCCATTTGTGAACTTGACCTTTTGAAAGCCCTGGTCCATTTCTTCACAGTGTCCCTCAATTGGGGGCTGCCTGGTGTTATCTCACAATTAGACCAAGGGCTGCATTTCCAGTAAGACTGCCACGCAGTGATGTCCCCTACCTCCAGGTACCACACTGGGAGGTGATGTCCCCTACCCCCAGGTACCACACTTGGAGGAACATGGTGCCACCAAGTCCTGCTATTGCTGACGGTACTCCTGATCCACTATTTATGGTAGTGACTGCCAGAATCCTCCAAAAAAAAAGTTACTATTTTCCTCTCTAAAATTAGCAAGTATCAGAAGGGAGCTACTAGAATACTACCTACACAGATGGTCTTCAAACTAACACATACTGATTCGTATCTGCTGGTGGAATGGCATGTTAATAATTTCCACTGCATTATTTGCTTGATGGTATTTTCTATTTCTATGATTCCTTCTCTACTGAAGAGGATGAGAAATCCTCTTTGAATACAAAGGCACAAATTAGTCACAAGAAGATGACGCAATATGTATCATCCTCCCACAAAGCAGGGCAGCTGAACTGACAACACTAATATCAGGTAAAGTTCATTTCCAAGCAAAGACTATGTTACCGAGGACAAAGAAAGTTTTTTTATGAGACAGGCATCAACTCAGCAAAAGTGCCTAATCCTGAATACTGACACACCTAATAACAAAGCTTCATTCCCCATTTGAACCCCATTTTAATCAGCATTACTCAAGCAACTATATTTGTTGTAATCCTATTGGCTGATCATAGTTCTGTGCCACCTCACACCCACCTTATGACTTTCCATTGGATCAATATTACTTAAGTGACTATACTTGTAATCTTACTGATTATAGTTCTGTCCTACTTTAAACCTGCTTCACCTCATGGCTTTGCTCAATAAACCCTATTTGGAAGAGGAGTTGGTGGGCACCCCACTCTCCAGGGACCCTTCTTCCCTTTTAGACAGAAGCTTTCTTTCAATAAATTCTTCCTACTCTAACACACACACACACACAAAGAAAAACCTAATAGAAATGAAAAGAAAACAATAAATACATAATTACAGTCAGAGATTTCAATAACCCTCTCTCAATCTGCAGAAAAAGACAAATTTGTAAGGATGCAGAATCTTTGAACAGTATCAACAAATTTATGCTTGTTGCAGAACATTCCACCAAAATAAAGGCAAACTACAGACACAAACAAACATCAGCCAATTTAAAAGGATTAAAATCATACAAACCTGTTCTCTCACCACAAAGGAACACATCTAGAAACTGACAGCTGGGGAATCACCACAGACCATACAGACTTACAAGACAAGGGAAGACAGAACTATAGACCAACAAATTCAACAACTTTGATATAAACTCCTTAAGAAACAGGTAACTTGAACAGCTTTACATTAAAGAAAGTGCAGTGATTTAATAATACCTTCCCACTCAAACGGCTTTACATTAAAGAAAGTACAGTGATTTAATAATACCTTCCCACTCAAACAGCTTTACATTAAAGGAAGTGCAGTGATTTAATAATACCTTCCCACTCAAACAGCTTTACTGGTGAATTTTACCAAACATTTAAGGTAAAAGTAATACCAAGTTTATAAAAACCTTACAGAAACTTGAAGAGTAGGAATTATTTCTCAATGTAAACTAGGAGGCCAATATTATTCTTTTTTTAAAAAATTTATATCATAAAAAATTAAGCTGCAGACCAATATTCCTCAGGAATATAGATACAAAACAACTCCTCCTTTTTTTTTTTTTTTTTTTGTAACAAGGTCTCACTATGTAGCCCAGGCTGGCCCCCAACTCATAGCAATTCTCCTGCCTCAGCCTCCCAGGTGGTAGGATTACAGACATGCACCACCACACTCAGTCTTAAAAATTCTTAAAACTTTAACCAAAGATCAGGCCAGCCAGGACAAGGGACCTAGGAAGCAGCAGCACCCTCCTGTCCACCCAGCAGGGACTGGCCAGTATAGGACAGGAAAAGAAGATAGCCCATCCCCCCACTCCCCTCATGCAAGCAACCAGCTGATTCGGAAGAATGCAGGCTGAGATGATAGTAACTGAAGTAAAGAAAGAACATAATGCTTGTATCGTCTTGATTGACTTTGCAGATCTAGAGCCCATAGTCTGAGCAATCTATTTAGAGGATAACAATATGTAACATAGTAATTATTGTGGATTTCCTATTGTCTTGCTCTTGCCAATATTGTTATCATTGTTTTGTTGTACTTTGTTCTATTGTTTTGTTTTACTCCCTTTAAAATTTAAAAACATTAAACAAACAAACAAAAAAAACTTTAACCAACTGAAACCAACAGTATGAAGAGATTACACATCATAATTCTGGTGGGAATTATCCTGGGAATGTAAGGGTAGGTATGCACTTGAAAACAAATCAGTGCAATTCACTATGTCAACAAAATTAAGAAAAACAGACAATCATACTAAAAGATGCAGAAAAAGCACTAAACAAAATTAGTAACATTTACAGTGAAAATTCAGCACACCAAAGTAAATGGAAAATTCTGTAATATAATAAAAGGCATCTATAGCTGAGGATTTAGCTTAGTGGCTTAAGCACCTGCCTGGCAAACGTGAGGTTGTGAGTTGGATACCCCTTACCTATCTATGAAAACCCCACAGCTCAGCCAGGGATTTAGCTCAGCAGTATAAGCACCTGCCTGGCAAGTGCGAGATCATGAGTTTGATCCCTCGTACAAAAAAAAAAAAAAAAAAAAAAAAGACAGCCGACATCCTACACAAAGGCAAAGCCTGCAGGCCTTCTGTTCTGCCCAAGAGCAGGAGATGGCAATGAAGTCCTGCCAACACCACACTTGAGGCTGTAGCCAAAGCAAGGAACAGATGCATCCAGATCTACTGATGAGTGTTTGATGAAGTTATGAAGATTTCTGATAAAGAAAGCTAACTCTGAACCTGAAAGTATTCTTGAAATCATGCTTGAATGGTGCTTTCATAGATGTTATCCAGCCCCTTTTTACAGCAGTTTTCATCTTTCAAAATTACATCTCAATGGCTAGAAAATATACAGTAAGACATTAATTTTTTAAATTTTAATTTAGTGTTTTGGTCACAGGAGTAGACAATGAATTCAGGTTTAACTTCATTTTAGTTATAATGGTGCTCACAAAACAAAGGTATCAGCTAGTTCTTCATTTTTATTAAAAAGGTTATCGCTTTTATAATTTGTGACTTGTGTGAGGAAAATTTTTTAGTATACATGTTTATCCCTTTAGTAGGTACAGCATAACATCTGGGCATGGTGGCTACAAGTGTAATACCAGTACTTGGGAGACTGAGGCAGGAGGATTGCTGTGAGTTCAAGGCCAGACTAAGCTACATAGTGAGACTCTGTCTTAAAAAACACAAAACAAAACAAAAAATGTAATTACAACATGTTAGGATTAGGGATTCCTACTTCCTTTTCTTGCAGGTTTCAAATTCTAACCTGTTAAATGAATCTATGGACCAAATTTTAAAGGAATTTTTTGTGTGGTCAGTTTTTACATAGGTAAACAGACTCAGAAAATGATTGATTGCTAGCAATGTTTTAATATTTATCAAATAATTGACCATTTCCCATAGAAAGATAAAACTTAGTTACTACAGCTTGTGCAAAGTTTTATGATAGGTTTGCTTCCAAAGTTTGGGTTGGGGTCATAAGATATTCAGAGCCTGACAGAATTGCTAGCTTTATCACGACACAAACAGAGGGTGTGGAGCAAGGATCACATCTAATGATCGTGTGCCTTTTGCTCTGTTAAATAGTATTATTCATGATTAAACTGATCAACACAATTTGTAGAAGTGGAACTTTGAAATGCATGCGGGTAGATTTATGCTGAAATAATTCAGTTCTTGTGTTAGTAACAATTCAGGTTTGTCTGTTTGTTTCCTACACTTAATATAGGGTTAGGGTAAAATCACAAAAGGCAACATAGGGGCTGGGGATTTAGCTCAGTGTCGTAAGTGCCTGCCTAGCAAGCTCGAGATTGTGAGTACCATCCCCAGCACACACACATATATACACACACACACACACAAAGTACAATATAGTGGTTAGATTTCCCATTTGTATTTTATTTTGTGGAATATGTTTTTCATAGTTATTTAAGGAGATTTAAAAATCATTTATTATTTCAGAAAAATAATAAATATCCTACAATGTTAGAAAAAAAAAAAACATTATGGGTCTAGCAGATTTCCCTTATGATACAAAATGCACAAACTACAAAAGAAAATTTAAAGCTTTTTGTCTTTTAAAGAATCAGACGATGGGGGGAGGGAGGGAGGAAGTCTCTGTAATACATGCATCAGAAAAAACACCTGTCTCTATAGTTTCTTACAACTCAATAAGGCAACCCAAGTTTTTGGTTTTTTGTTTTGGTTTGGTTTGGTTTTTTGAGACAGGGTCTCACTATGTAGTTCAGACTCGCCTCGAACTCATGGCAATTCTCCTGTCTCAGCCTCTGAAGTGTTGGGATTACAGGCATGCACCACCACACCCAGCTTCCAGGTTTGTAAAAGAAGGTATCTTACTTTTCTCTTGTTGCTGAGACAAAATTCCTGGGAGCCAAAGTTAAAGGAGGAAGATTTATTTAGTTCACAGTTTATAGAAGTTTCACTCCACAGTCAGCTGGTTCCAAGGCAGGGTAGCATAGTAGAGGAGAAACAGTTCATGGTGGGCAGAAGATAGCAAAGAATCGAGGGACCTTTACAGGATCTTTCTGCTTTGTTTATCTTACCCAGGCTTCTTAGGGCAGGTAACACTCACACCCTTAGTCCTAGTGCCCTTGAGCCTGGCAATTGCACCATGAATCAATCCCAGTGTCACACACTCTAGATCCAGCCACCTCGGACTACATGAGGCTTTGGAGGGACATCTAGACACAAACCATAAACAGTGAGTGAACTATCTGAAAGACACTTTACCTAAAAAGTAATAGAGAAGATAGACAAGCATATGAAAAGATGCCAGCACCATCAGTGGCACCACCACCACCAACACTAGCAAAATGCACATTATAATCACAACAAGACACTGTCAATGGAAGGTATAAGAAGGACTATGTACTGGTGAAAATGCAAAGGAGCAAGAACTTTCTATGCCAAGGTGGGTGCTTAGCAATAACCACTGGCAAACAGGTTTATTAAAAAGTTAAACGTCCACCCTCCATGATCAGACACTCTACTTGTAAGCATCAACCAAGAGAAACACAAGCATGTGTCTCATAAAGACTCACAAAGAAGGTCTCTGGCAACTGCTTCAACCACAGCTAACACAGACAATGGCCCACACACCAATTGTTAAACAAATAAACTCTGGTATAACCACACAAAGAAATACTACTCAGCACTAAAAATGAAGGAAAATGTGGCCAAAATCAGGCCAAAAGAAACTAGACAAAAACATACATATGATTCTGTTTAAAATGTCAAAAATACAAATAAATCTAAATGAGAGAAAGCAGATCAGTGGTTACTTGCAGACAGGGAGGGAATGAAAGGAGAGAAAACTTCTAGGAGTGTAACTTAAAAGTGTACAATATATTGGTTTTGGCTTTTTGTTTGTTTTAGGGGGTTTTTGCAAAAGTCTTGCTATATAGTCCAGGATGGCCTTCAACTCATGGTGATCCTCCTGCCTCCACCTTTCAAATGCTGGGATTACACCTGTGTACCACCTTTCCTGGCTCTGTGCAATTTATTGTAAATCAATTATACCTTAGGAAAACCAGGGAGGAAACCTCTGACAAATCACATGGTGCAAGTTGAAATAAAAGAAGATGGGACTAAGAAAATAAAAATAGATGAAGATGGGAAGATAACCACTAAGATAAAACTGGAAACAAGTATTTTTAAATAACAAGACAAATTTACACACAACGAAAACCAGCAACATAGCAAGAGTTCAGGCACAGCAGTAGTTCCCATGTGTATCCTGGGGCACCAGCATTGCTTCCGGGGTCCAGAAGTCCAAAGTTATTTTAATCTAACAGTAAAATGCTATTTGCCTTTTCAATTCTAATTTCCTCAAGAGTATTTTTTCTGGCTGCATTCTAATAAGCTAAACATTAAAAAGATTTGCAGGCTTGGGGGTGTAGCTTAGTGGTTGAGCACTTGCCTAGAACATTCAATCTCTAGGTTCAACCCTTAGCACCACCAAAAAAAAAAAAAAAAAAAAAACAGATTTACAAAACTCTACATTAACACCACAGTTTCCATTCATTTTTTTGTTTTCAAAGTATTTTCCACTAAAAATTTAGTTTACATTGACATGTACCAGGTGTACATTATTTTTAATTTGAAACAACAAATGAGCACCATTTCAATTACTGAAAGGACAAACACTGGTAGCTAACACCCATTCAAACAATCTTAGGGTTCATGTACCAGCAGGGACCTCAACACCAGGCCTTTTGGGTAGAGTGGCCCAGCCCCATGCCCTGACAGAGGAAAGTGGGAATCACTTCTCTGCCCTCAAGGTGCAGGTGCTGCTAGTCCACAGATCAAACTGGCTCATCAAGCATTTGGTACAGTGCCGAGATCCAGACTCAACCTGCAGATGCATGGAAATCATCACAGACCTACACCAACCAACACGCAACCCATGGGCCAGGACTGTGCACGCATTTGGTTTCTCTCCTTTCGGTTTTCTGCATACTCACTTTTGCCATATTTTACACAAGGGTTGGTCCGCACCAGTTTGGAAAATGTTTAAAGCGGTCCCTCACCATGGAGACATGGAGAAGCACTGACCTAGATGTCTCTTCCTTCAACAGTCACTGGGATGATCCCCAAAGCAGAATATTATGAGTACAAACTATTTCAGCCTCAGTAATGACACTCAACATTTAACCTTGACTCTAGCATAAACATCAACACAATCACCCTCACAATGGAAAAAGGCAAAAAGAAAATGGGTAAAGAAGACCATACATACCCTCTTCCATGAAGAATTTCTCCACAGGTTTCACAAGCTGATTGATTTCATTAAGTTCTTCTTGGCTCACCTCTGGAAATGGGAAAACTCCATTCTAAAAAACATAAATATTTACTCAAAATTACTTTTCAAGTAACCTCCCATCATGGTACTATCAGTCACTAAGGGAAAGGGGGAAAAATGTGCTAGGTTCCATGCCTGGCTGGCAGAACAGGGCCCATGGTAAACATTCAAAAAGCAAACTTTCCAGGGAGGTTCAGATGAAAACAACGGGTGTAAGACTCTGCTTCCTGTCACCTCCCTCCCTGCACAGGCCAGCTGGTCCTCATTTTTCTCAGCTTCCTCAGCAGTAACAGGCAATGAAATGTGTCTCCCACACAAACAGCCAGGGACTCACATTTTAAATGCTTTAGGTCTACTCCTCGCTTGCTGCCTACTACTTGTAACACTTAACAAATCCCAGCACCTCGCTGAGCCTCTATGCTCTTACACGCAGTATGCAGGTCACGTTTACTCAAGGTCCCGTGAGAGTCATGGTAGACAGCAGATGTGAAAGCTCTTGACTCAGATGGAAAGCTTTAGATCAATTATTATAGACATGAAGACAAACAACAGCACACTGCTTTCCAAGCCTCACCCTCTTGCCACTTTCCCTCCTGTCACTGACACTGGACCCCGGTGCTGAGTGAGAGTGGGGTTGCTTATGTCCCTCTAAATACCAACACCAGCTCTCTGTACCAAGAACCACAAGGGTTGGGGTCATGGGATGAGATCCAGCCACCTTGGATTTCCGACAGGCAACTCTCAAGGCCGCTCTCACTGCCAGTTTCTCCTCTATCACATGTGACACTATTCACCTCAGATGGCAGCTGTGACGCTCAACACAGGCCTTACGCCCTGGAACAGGAACTAAGTCTGTGTATCGGATTCCAGCTCTGCTCTGCCCATCCTCAGGGCCTGGCAAATGATTGTTTCCAGTCTCTGTTTAAAACCAGTAGGTGGCCAGCGTTCCTGTAGGCTGAGCCTCAGCCACTGTGGCCTTCCAGGCTCCGGTCACCCCTCCAGCTGCCAGTATGGCAGGACGCTGTAGCCCTGGACCCACAACTGCTGCACAGTGGCAGGTCACAAGTTACCAGGTCTGATGAACCACTTGACAACCTCTCAGCAAGCATCCCAAGAAGATCAGAGGCATTCTCGACCTTCCCTGCAGCCTTCACACCTCTAGTCAACTGATCTGTTCCCTCTCTCTATCAGAACTCCACCATTAAGGCAGTCAAAAAGAAAAATGTGATGATTCTTATTACTCTGCAGCCTCTTGGGACACAGTGTCACTGATTCCACAAGAGGCTTTACCCTCCCCACACTCGCCTCCCTTGCACACTTGAACATTGTATAACAAGTTGGCTGTGAGACAGGAAGCTTGTGCTGGCACCTGTGGGCAGGCAGAAGATGACAGAGATGGCCTGGCACCAAGCTGGCCTTCAGCCACAACCAAAGGACGGCTGCTTCAGGGAGATCCCTGGTGCTTGGGAGGAAGAATTCTGATAATAAGGAATGAAAATTAAGTGGGGCATTTCATGCCTAGTTCAGACATGAAATATGTAAAACAGACAAACGCTAAATGGCTCTGAGTGAGGCTGTTATGCAGAGGTCCCCCAAACCCCGTCCATTCAACCTCCCACTGGTCCCTGCAGTAGCCCCAGGGACACTTCCAGGGATAGTTCAGATCCAGCTGAGGGCAGCATGGCAACCACAGGACTTGCTGATCCAGAAGGCCTCTCCCTGTTCTGAGGGCCTAAGGATCCCTGCCAGGTTCCTGCTTAAAATGCAGAAACACTTAGAGATGAGAGTGGCCCAATCCAGGGTGGTCAAGGTAAAGATGCCTAAAAGAGATAAGATTCTCCAGATGACCTAAACAGAGAGAGGGGAACAATAACGACAACAAACATCTGCCATCAGAGTATGAGAACTGTGAGAATGAAAGGAATTGAAGGTGACTCCAGGAGACCAAATGCAACTGCAGAGTTCCCATTACTACGATAATGAAGGCTGGTGGGAAGAGTGAGACAAGAGTGGGGAACGGGAGTGAATTTCTGGATGTACTAATCAGAGGAGCTTTGCAGACATTCAGTGGAGTTTCTGTGCAGTAAGACAGCCAAAGAATCTAGGAGCCAGGAATGGGGGTACATGCCATGCCTGTAATCCCAGAGGCTGGGAGGCTACAACAAGAGGATCTCATGTTCAAGGGCAGCCTGGTCTACATAGCGAGACCCTGAATCAAAAAACAAGTCTGGAGTTGCAGGGGAAAATCTCAGCTGGAGTAACCAATTTGAGTCATATATAGATGGTGCTTAAAACCAGGACCCCTAAACTAGGCCATCCAGGGAATGATTATAGTACAAAGTCCCCAGACTGGCCCTGGAAAATACAAGTGGCAGACACTGACCAACATCTAAATGTTGAGAAGCCAAAAAGGAAGCAGTGCAGGAGACTACAAAGGAGAAACAATGGTTTTTCAGAAGCTAAATGAAGTGTGTCTGAGATGGTGCAATGTTAATTGTATCAGATGCCAGTGTTAAGTCAGGCAAAAGGTGACCTCAGAACAGATCCCTAGACTTGACAACACAGAAGTCACTACTGACTAGAAAGGATTTGGTATGAAAAGTGCAGTCTCAAGACCCAACAGAAAGGAAAATTAGCTCTGAGAGAGGACAGCTTCACCTGGGGTGAAGCTGCCCAACCATGGGTTAACTGTACAGCTGAGTGACTTTGGAAAACTGACAGTTGCTGAGCTCCTGGAAGAGACAGATGGTTCTGATTCCTGCGTACAGGTTCAGCTGTGGGGTAAATGTCCACAGAACACAGCACACTTGGTAAGGCCTGTGTGAAGTTCCTGCTTCCTTCATCATTGTTCATTTCCCTTTTAATAACTGCTTCTGTAGCTTCACTCTGTGCTAATCTCCAATGAAAAACTGCCCTGTAGGACAGGAATAATATAAAAGTGGAAATAGGAATTTGTTCTGGGCTCAAGTGGACATTAGTTCTCTGCAGGGACGCTGGCAATTAATTGTTCTTTGGCCTAGTACTCCACGAGTCTTACCGGTTCTGTCAGTGATCCCATGCAGTCTCCTGCTTCAGTCTAGATGAGAAAGGGCAGAACTGCCCCTGAGGAGGTGAGGAGGCTAGACTCTGACTGGGGGCCTTTGCCAAGAATAGGAAGCTCCCCCATGGTAAAAGAGAATGGAGGGGACATGGGTGCGTATGTGGGTAAGACAGAAATTCTCACCACTATGAATATGCTCAGTGAAATGGGAAGCAAGGCTGACAGAGGCACTGAGGGAGGGGAAGGCAGCGCCAACGCTTAAAGACTGTAGAAGGCATCAAAGACTTGGGTTCTTTTACTCTGGGAAGAATGGTTTCCTACTCCTGCACTTTTTGTTTGTTTGGGGGGTTTTGTGGAGTTGGTTTTTGGTTTGTTTTATTTTGAGGCAGAGTCTTGCTATGTAGTGAGAGTTGCCTAGAACTAACTATGGAACCCAAACTGGCCTCAAATTCATGATCATCATATTGCCTCGGCTTCCTGAGTGCTGGGATTACAAGCATGCATCACCACACCTGGCAATTTCCTGGGGGGGGGGTTGTTTTTGTTTTTTAGGGGGTTTTTTTGGTACCAGGGATTGAACTCACGACCTGATGTTTGCCAAGCAGGCACTTGTGCCGCTGAGCTAAACCCCCCGGCCCAATTTCCTGCATTTTAAAGTCCAAGGTCTATACTTTCCAACAGGGTAAACCATTTTCGGTCTGACTCACAGCTTCTGCATCAGTAATACAGAACTAGTCAGCCAGATAACATGAGAGGAGTGTTCTAAAAAGAAGCCAGGATAAATAACTCCTCCTGTCATACAGAATCAACCAGCATTCTGGGCAAGGTCAAAGCAGGGCACCTGTAGGAGAATAAGAGCACTGTGCTTATTCCTACTTGGTAAAGCACTGAGGCACTTAAGTGCAGCCCTGGCCCAATCTCACAAAACTATAAGCTCAAAATCATACAGCCAAGATGAAATCCAAGTCCTCTGACTCTGGTGGGATGATGAGTGCCTTTAGCTACACAGCTGCACCTGGCTGAGTCCTGGGACTTTTGAAACGGAAAGTGTAGATACAGATTTCTGAGAAATTTCCAACGACTGAGTTAAATAGTAGGGGACCAAGAGGAACTACCCCACGTTTCAAAGTCACATCGGCCAGGTGGAAGGCAATTTAGTAATCCCCGGCCTCAGCTTTCCCAAACTGCCCTGACAAGAAACAGCGGCGACGGGAGCTGGAGATTTACCTCAGTGGTATAAGCGTCTACCTGGCAAACGCGAGGTCATGAGTTTGATCCCCCGTACAAAAAAAAAGGAAGAAACAACCGTGACGCCCACGCTTTCCCAGAGGGGGCTCGCGTGGGACTCCAAAGCCCAGAGTGTAGGCTGTCCCACCCCATCGGGTGTCTGTCGGCACTGTCGGAACCCTGACCAAAAAAAATTTTTTTTGGTACCAGGGATCAAACTCACGACCTCACGCTTACCAGGCAAGCGCTTGAGCCACTGAACTAAATCCCTGGGCCCTCAACTTCACTCTTGCCTGAGGACGAAAGGCGGGAACCACAGAGCAAGGGTCGCCGGGCTCGCCTTACCTTCTCAATTTTGCCCAAGCACAGCTCCTTGGCGAAAGCTCGGCTCTGCGGACTGGTGCGCAGCGGGCGTCGACTCGCCGTGAGGGCCACCAGAGCCCGGCAGGCTCGAGCCGCAGCCGCCCTGCGAAGGAAGATCCCGCAGCCGCTCATGCTAACTGCAGTCGCCTCAAATCTGGTCACCTACTGCTCATCCGGCCCAGGAGTTAGAACCTAGTCGGTACGCGCTTTGATGACGTCGCGGTTATGGGGCACTGCGCTTGCGTAGCCACGCCCCTACCCGGAAGCCAAGGACGACTTTGCAGGACTGTGAGTTTGGGTATTTGGTTGTAGTGGCGGGCGGGAGGGTTCTTTTTGTTAAAATTCCAGCAAGTGTTGGCGTTCATTCTATCTAGGGGAAGCCTGTCTGCTTCTCTTTTGCCTGTACCGGGCTATGGTTGGAAAGCAAAACAAGGGAAAAATTCCTGACTTCATCGGGTTTGGGGGTAGCTCAGTACGGGAGCGTTTCTTATTTTAGGCGCATAATTGACTCGTGGCAATCATTTCGTTTTGCTTCGTAGTTTGCGTTCTGTGTTTCTGGATGAGGAGAGAAAAGAGATTTTCTTCCAGAACGAGGTCTGCATAAAACTAAGACCCCACTCGGCCAGGGAAACAACCAATTTAAAAGGCAGGGGAGAAAGAGACCCTACCTGGACAGGTTTGGCACAGGGGGCGCCTCAGCACCTGCACAGCTCAGCACAGCCCGCCATCCCCTGGATAAGAGAGTGAAACTCTCCAAAGGACCTTCAGCCGGCCGCCTCCAGGGGGACCTTGGCGCCCTTTCCCACCCCTCTCGCGGTGCCTATTTCCCAGTGCTGGCATTAACCTCAGCGTAGGGAAATGCTTCTAGCTCCCTCCCTGGAGTCTTGGGAGCAGAAGGCAAAACAGTTCATCTTTTGAAAGCTGTCCATCAGGAAAAACCTCACCGACTTTCTAGGCTGTTTCCCATCAGCTGACGGTGCTTTTGCTAAATCAGCCCTTGAAGTCAGTGGCTCTGAGACCATAGTGTCTCTGCGTACACCGTTTAATGCTCCTGGTTAGTACGGTTTTCTTTCTGTAACCGTGTTACAGCCCCTGGCAGTTTCCTGCAACTCCTCTCAGTTAGGCCCTTCTGCAGTTTTCTGGGAACTTTCATGGCCTGAGTTGAATTGCTACTGCCCCAGACTTCTCTGGGGACACTTCCCCAACACCACTACTGACATTGGGTCTCAGCCTTTTATACCCTTTTTTGCTAGAGGCCTCAGCTGACTCCTGGACTGGAAGTCTCCAGCTTTTCAGCTCAGCCTCATCTTTTCTTAGGGCAGCATTGGGCCTGGGGCTTCACCTTGACTTTGAACTGGGCCTCGACCTCCTCTGCCTTAGCAGCCTTGGGTCTCTGGCTCTACCTCAACTTCTGTCTTTACTGGTAGCCTCAGCTACCACAGATCTTTGTTTCTCACTGCTTCCAGTCTCGACCTTTTTAGGATTCACAACTCATAGTGTTACCAGCCCTTTTGTGCTGCCCACAGTACTGCAGGTAACATTCCAGGATTACCTGAGCGAGGCCTTTGTGAGGTCCCTCACAATAGCACAGAAAGGCACTGGAGAGAACCCTGCACTGGCCACCAACTGGAGCACAGGGAAGCTGCTTGTACAGAGGAGGAACGGGCAGTACAAGCACAGCCTCCTGCATCTTGCAGACCTATTCCAGCACTTTCAGAATAGTGTCGGAGGGCACAGAGCCAACTGGGCTAGGTCTACTTTTCAAGCCTGTTTCAACCAGAGCCAGCGTCTTCTGGAGGAACTGTGGGGTTTCTAGGGCAACCTTAGCTGTCACGGTAGAATGTATGCCACATAAATGGCGCTTCCACATAAATGGTGTGGCTAAAACAATGGCTGCTTTGACGCTTGTGGCACCTTCAGGAGGAACTGTAGTGTTGGTCACAACCCACCAGAATTGAGAGATTGGGGGGGGGATCAACAGTGTGTCCCAGTGCCTCACCACTCTTTCATGTTTGGCACAATTTTTCAGTTGCTCCTCTGAGAGATAGCAGCAGTCCCCAGAGCAACAGCGGCATGACTCAGATTATGCCCTTTTATGGCTACCAAGAAAAAAGGCTTCATTTCTCTCCAATTGCAAAATATTTTCAGGTGTCTTTGTCAGTCCCTGTGTCCTTGTTTATCTTGTCTTTCCTGTTAAAGTCTTGGCACCTGATTTCCTTATCAGTAGGCACCTTTTGCATGTTTCAGCATTCACCTGGACAAGACAGTTGAAAGCAACTACCTTTGTGAATTAATACTGTGAGCAAAGCAAAAAGTGTATGGCAAAGGTTGTGTATCAAATTCGAGCTGCTGCATATTTTGAAACAATTTACGATAACAGATCTCATGTGCTCTACCTATGTGACTGTCCTAGATAAAACCCTTGAGAAATCCAGTGGCTCATTTACAAAACAAAAACAGAAAACACTTTGAGACATAATTTCTAAGTGTTCTCATAGAGTATTCCATTACTCTGCCAATTTCTAGGTTTCTGTAAAAAGAAACACAGTATATCATTCTAACTTCAGTGAGAACTAACTCACAAGAAGAGAAAGCACACAGCCCAGAATCAGTGAATCAGTGCCACAGTGCCTGCCTGGCAAGTGCAAGTTGAGTTCAATTCCTGGTTTAAGAGAGAGAGAGAGAGAGAGAGAGAGAGAGAGAGAGAGAGAGAGAGAGAGAGAGAAAATAAAGCACACAGTCCAGTATGTAAGTGTTTCTCCTATCATAGGCTAAAGAAGACAAGTAGATAGTGTCAGGCTTCCATCTCAAACTTGAGTATTAGTCTCTGAGAAATATGAAGCTATGTTAAACAGTTTACTTCTAACATGAAGTATCCCAGCCAGGTTGGTAGGGCATGCCTGTAATGTCAGCACTTAGCAGGCTGAGGCAGTGGGATCACCATGAGTTCAAGGCCAGCCTAGGCTACAGAGCGAGACTGTCTCAGAAAAGAAACAAACAGGAAGTGTCCCATATCCAGTACTTGGAACATCCTCACTGAATATTTCTGAATGTTCTTCTTCATAGTCACATCTGTACAGTAACTTACCCACAAGTGAGACACTATAATTTAGCCATGATGTTAATGTTAGTGACCAGGTATTTGACATTGGGCTTAGGGACACTGGCTGAATAGAGAATTACTCCTAGATGCCTTGGCATTTAATCTGAGGCAGAGAATGGAGTGATGTTTGTGCTAGCCAAAGAATACTGAATTTAGCCAACACACCACGAGAAGGTTGGAGAGGCTTGGAGCAGATTCTCATATCCCTCAGAGAGGCCAACCCTGCTTGACCCCTTTATCTAATACTTGTAGCCCAGGTTCCACTGTGCTTTGGAATCAACAGTCCATCAATGATGGGCCCTTGTTTGTCTGGGGCAGAGGCAGGAAGGAGCAGGGTGGAGAGACAATGCTGGGGTGAGGAATCGAAAGAAGAGAGGTCCAGTCCTAGTCCTAGTCCTCTACTTATCAGTAGTGACTCTGTGCCAGGGCTATCACCTCCAGGGCCCTGTTACCTATCATCTGCAGACAGTACTGTGGCACAGCTAATGAATACCCCAATGATCCAGTGTGCGCCTGACAGCCAGGAACAAACAGCCTTCCCCACCCCATGCACTCACTCGACCTCACCAGTGAATGGTGAATGGAAGTCAGATACTATGTCTGGTGCTCCCCCTTCTCTGAGCTGGACACAGAGGACTCCAATCCCTGAGGGATGGCAGTGCAGCAGGGAAGGAGCCCCAGTCTCTGCATCAGCCACCCAAAGAAAAGCCAGCCGCAGAATAGGGACACCCTCAGTGAACTGTTGCATACGTGGGGAACTTATACTCTGTAAGTCACTTGCTTTCTGAAGTTTTGTAACAGCAGCCATTGTTAAATGAGAGAATCAGGCACGGTATAAATATAGTCACCCTGGCTATGGGTCGATCATATTTACCAGGCAGATAACTAAGCACCAAGCACTCCCTGAGGTAACAAAGCTGACCTGAAGAGGGTGGTGATGGTGGGTAATGTTTAATGAGCACTTTCTAGGCTGTCTTATCTGATTTCATCTTCTGGAGAGCCAGCAGATTCCATAGTGTTGAAGTCTACTTTCCGAGCAGCCACACTGCCCTAAGTGGCTACACCAACCTGGCACCTAAGACAGTCTGTTCTCCTTTCCCTCACTCTACACCAAGGGATACTGAATTTAGCCAACATATTTCCTGAAGCAGAAGCCAAGATTTAAGCAAATGAAGACTTTGACACACAAATGCTCTTTTCCTGTTTTCAGCTTCCTTCTTGTAGGGCCAAGTGACTCTAATAATACAGAGCCCCAAATGCCTGCTTCCACAGCCTCTGTGCCAACTCCTCTGTGAAATGGGATTTACAGCCTTGGAGGGAGGTTCCCATGAAGCAACACACATGCCACTCGGGAGGTTGACTCCGAGGTCCTTTCATCCATTCTTAAATCACTCTATTATTTGCTTTTTTACCCAACACTTACAACATAAGGGAGAAGATATTTGCTTCATGGATGTGATCCATGGTGGCCTTGGTTCCAAGGAAGAACTCAGCATGGCAGAGGGGCCAAGAGGAGGAATGTTGCAGCCAGGAAGAGAGAGAAGGGAGGAGCCAGAAAGGGGAATACATTTTTCCAGGCCACGCCCCCAGTGACCAGACCCCACTCCCCAATAGCAAGTCAGCAGTAAGCCCCGCGATTCAACTACCTTCCAAACACCCCATGCCTATGAGCTAGGATACCTTCAGGGGACCTAGATCCAAACCATAACAGACACTGTGCCCCAGCCTGGCCATCACCCTGCTGGCCATGTCTCCTCAGCCAACACTCACAATTGTACCCATCCTTTTCCCACCCTTTCATCAAGTTATGGTATCCTCAGCTATGAGATGATGAAACAACAGGAAAGGTAAAGTGTCTCAAGGATGACGTAACCGGCATTGAATTCTCCCACTCCATCCACCCAGGATTTTAGAATCCAGCAATGCAAATGTACGGAGGTGGGGATGGGGCACTCCTTTCAGCTTAGACACCTTTGACTTTCACTTAAGTTTCAAAAGACAAACTAGTCTAAGGCAGTGATGGAGAACCTTTTAGACCTTTCAGTAATACAAACAACCTGCTGATACAACAGCCTTCCACCCACCACAAGCTCTGGGTCTGCCTCGCTATCACGTTCCATCTCCTGCACTAGCCTGGAGGCCCTAATCTGCCCTCCCATGCTGCAGATGTTACACAGGTGTTCCAGCTGTTTTGCTTTTCTGTATCCTCTATAAAATGGAAATAGCAGCTGGGCAGGGTGGTGCATGCCTGTCATCCCAGCACTTGGAAACTGAGGCAGGAGGACAGCGTCTCAGACTTCTCAGTGTGCAGTGCGGAGAGGTGCCATTGTGAGACCTGGTCACCCTAAGGGCTCTTTATAGCACTTTTCACACTCAGCAAGGACTCTGGGTTGTGCCCAGTTCAGGAAAGAGGTTGGGGTGCCCAGCAAGAGAACAGGGGTGATGTAACAGAGGCTATCTCAGGGCAGAGGGGATGAGTGAGGTCCCAGAGGGGCAGCAGTTCCTTGGAGAGCAAGCAAAGGCAGGTTTCAGTTTAGAAAATGGCCCAGTGGTGCCAGCTGCCATCAGGCATATAGGCCAGACTCCCCAGCATGGGGTGCAGGTGGACTTACAAGGAAGTGAATGCTGTGGGGACCCCTCCCGCAGCTGCATGGACTGGACATACCTCTGCCCCTTCCCATTTTCCAGCCCCAGAGGCTGAGACGCACAGAAGGTGAATCACTTGTTCTGGACACAGGCCAACCACGCAGGTCTCATGGGGATCAGTACCTTCATCATGGCAGAAGGGAAAGTGGGAAATGGTGGAGCAGTTCCCACAGTGTGTGTCCACATTTCCGTCACTGTCGCCAGTCAATGCTTTGCTGGGAATGAGTGCAGTAAGAGGCAGGGCCATGTGGCCCCCTGACAGAGGAAGACTCATGACCGAGGGCCCTGTGGTGGGCAGTAATCCAGCTCCACACCCTGTGCAGATCTGTGTGGCCACACACCATGAGTAGATGTGGGTGTCTATCGTCTGGGAACATGGGGGAAAAAAAACACCAAATACGTTTTCCAGTATTTATAAATGTCTCTGGTTATAGCAAAAAGAACAACCAGGGGAAAACAGCCAGCAGAAGGTTTGGGGAGCAAACTTAGGAGCCTGTTTAAGTTTTCCTGGCAAAACAAGAGTAACAATTCAGACTAGGGTCAGACAGGGGGCCACGGAGAGAAGCCAGGGTTTGTAAGATGCCGTGATGCGTGGCAGATGAGGGGCACTGTGAGAGAATCACTACATCCAAAAAAAATCAAGTGTGAGGAGCAATAGGGCTCACAGAGGGGCGCCTGAAGTCCTCCCTACCCTGGGCACGCCTCAGAGGGGTCCTCGCACCCTCTAACACATCTCAGTCTCTTCCTCCCTGGAGCCACTGCTAACTTCAGCTGGGAAAGGTGGGCAGGGAGAGGATGAAGGAAAGGGGAGAAGGATGTGGGTTGAGGGAGGGCTCTGTGAGGCCCTCATATCTTCCTCTCCTCCCCTCCGGTGGCTTCCTGACCCCCTCCCCCTCCCCCGTTCCCCCCTCCCCCCTCCCCCTCCCCCTCTCTGAGACCCGAGTCTCACAGGCAGAGGTGGGAGAGCGTGGGCTTCACACGCAGCGTGATGGAGACGTCTGTGCGGCGGCAGCAGAAGCATCCAGCAGCACCACAGGAGCACCGACTTCAGGGCTCACAGACTCTGAAAAGCCCGGTCCTCTGCCCTGGAGACCTATGCAGGCACCGAGGGCAAAGCCTTGAAGACTCCCAAGCTGCGATGAAGTCAACCCCATCGGGAGCGCTGCGGCCGCTGTCCATGGTGCTGATCGCAAGGCTCCGGGCGCCCCGCTTTGCCGAGGAGAAAGCAGCGCGATCGAAAGGGTTTCGCTGAAGCCACACAGCGGAGTGGGAGAGGCTCAAACACAGCTCACGCAGCCCACTTCCCTTCCTGGAAGGCTCTGGGGGTAACGCTCACTACTCAGAATCGCCATCGGCTCCTCAACTCTGAAAAGGTATTTTCAGGACAGCTGGAGGATGCCTCCCAGGTCCCCGGCACAGTCACCTTCCCAACCCCAGGCAGACAGAGGCAGGCACAGAGCAGCCTGCGGCCAAGCCATGCCTGCCACCTGTTTGTGCAGAGAGCTAAGAGTCTGATGCTCTCGAGTGACAGGGAAGAAAACACTGCTTCATGCCAAGTGAAAACAACACAGATTTCTTATTTCAGTGTCAGTAAATGAAGTGCAGTAGCAGCATATCCGTATCCCAGCAGCTGTGCCACCTGTGGCTGCTGCTATGGTCTTGTGATACTGGGGACTAAACCCTGGGCCTTACACGTGCCACACAAGAGCTCTACGGCTGAGCTACATCCTGGCCCTCAATGGCTATTTCTGAATGACAGTGACAGAGCAGAATAGATGTGGCAAAGGGCAACATGGCCCTCAAAGCCCAGAGCATTTACTGCCTGGCTCCTGACAGGTGATATGCATCAGCTACTTCTCTGGAAAGTGCTGATTTGCATGGGTCACCCTCTGCCTGGGACACTGGGCCTCTGACAGCCAGGAGCGGCTCCTCTCTGCCCGCAGGCTCTCTGCCTCCTCACAGGCGGTGTCTCTGTAATGTCCTGTACCGCCACAGCAGAGGAAAACTGCTCTCCTCACAGCATCCAGGAAGAAGGGATAGAGAGGAAAGAGCCAGGGAAGAAGGTACCAGGGACAGGACATACTCACCCAAAGTCACCACGCACAAGCCCCCGCTTCAGGGAGGCTCCACCTCCTAACTGCCCAACAGCTGTAATGAAGTCAGCACCCTCATGATCGCGTCACTTCCAGGGGGCTCCTCTGCACACATAAAAGCCTTCTTGGGGACGTAATGGGGGCAGACACCTGGGAGGGCCTAAGCATCCCTGATGTCTCCTCAAGGCAAGCACTCAGACCTAGGCCCAAGCAAGACCACATCTGCCCTCATACCCCTGCAAATGGGATGTGACTGGTTCTTAAACTCATCCGCATAGTGGGGAACTTGGCAGTTCCAAGAGCATCTTTCTAGCGATAACCAAGTAACATCACATGGGTGATGGCTGGTTCCAAATTCTTTTTTTCGTTTTGCCTTTCTGAGACAGGGTCCTACTATGCAGTTCAGGCTGGCCTTGAACTCACTTTGTAGTGATCCAAGGGCTGGGATTATAGGGATGTGCCAGCGTGCCCAGCTTCCAAGTTCTTTAATTAGAACAGGCAAGTATAAACAGGAAAAAGACAGCACATCACATTTTAATGTAAGTTCCATCTTTGGGGGGAGACTGGAGGTACCCAATGTGGCAGGAGAAACAAGGTGAGGCCCTGGAAGACAGGGAGCTCCAGGCGCACTGAGCCAGGAACACTGAGTTGTCACACAGAACCTGGCAGCAGTGGGCAGGAGTTGGGCAGAAAGCCCAATGCCTGGGGTCTTTCAAGCACAGGAATCTGGCCTTGATTCACACATCAGCCACAATCCCTATGCAGACTGTGCTCACCGTGGGGTGCCCTTGAGACTGGACTGGCACAATGGGGCTGGCACATGCCCGAGCTCAATTCCCCAGCCATAGACTCTGGCTCAGGCTTGGATCTACCAGGAGAAGGAATCACCTCCTGCACAGAGCCCAGGGGTGCCCGACGTCCTACCAGGAGCCTGTCTATTCCTCTCCCAGTGGCACAGCTTTCAAAGCCTTTTTCCACATGAGCTCTCAAAGAGCTCTCAGGACTTCACTGACATGTGAAACTGAACTGAAATGTGAAAAAGACAAAACCCTAAACAGTACCCTCTTGTCCCAGTGATTTCCCTTAGGCAAAATGATTCCAGGAAAACCCAGTAATACTCAGTTATTTGCCCTGTGATGAGTGTTTCTTCATATGGAAAAACAGAGGCTTTATATACACAATTTGTCATGTATATTACATGGCCACAAATGTAAATTTAAACTGTAAAGTAAAATAAACCCTACTTTCTCTCTCCACCTTCCTTCTCTCCTCTTTCTGACACAGGGTCTTACTACATAGTTTGGCATGGCCTTGAACTCACTACATAGCTCCAGCTGGCCTAGAACTTGTGGCAATCCTCCTGCCTCAGCCTCCTGAGTGCTGGGATTATAGGCGTGTGCCACCACACCATGCTTGTATTTCTACTGTTATCCTCACTATAATATATAGTCTTTGCAAAAAACACAGATACAAAGGATAATGCATCCCTTCAGAAAAAGTCACACCCAGTGTTTTGACTTTTGATGTAATTTTATTTGGTGACCCCCTCCTAAGACAAGGGGCGGTATGCAATCTTGCTGAGAATGTCCAATTTTTTACTTTATACATGCTTAAGAAAAATAAATGAGATTTTGGTGGGGGGAGAGGAGGGGGAAATCCTTCAGATTGAATTCTGTTTCTTGGTTTATGAAAATAAGGCCCTAGCAAAGAGGAGGGGAGTGACACCCACCTTAGCCAATTCCACGAAGCGCCCCAGCAATGACAGTTTTTGGAAGAGGCCATGGATGAATTCAGATCCTTCCTTGGCTTCTCAGTCAAACCATGGCAGCTGCTGTCTGAGTAGACAGTGACAGTGAAACGCACGGACACTGAATGTCTTCATACTCCTCCTCCTTTTCTACCTCAGAAATTGTACCTAAAAAATCCGTTGAGAGCTACACTAAAATATAAGCTGGCTGTAAATCACACGTGGTAAGCGTCTTTCTAAAAGTTCCAGAAATCAAGAGAAACAGGAAGGTCAAGACTCTGGTGGCCCTTAGTCAGGGCCGGAAAGTATAGTTCTGGCGCCCTCTGGTGTCTCCCAGGAAGAAAAACCCCCGCACAGAGCAGAGCTGCGCGCTGGGAGCGTTCCTAACGGGTAGCCAGGCAGGGATGGACATGCAGCTGAGGAAGTAGTCGAGGGCCAGCACCTAATTTATTTCACAGGCAGGAACTGGGCTTTGGCAGCTAAAGTAACATGATCAGAGATGTATATTAGAATATCCACGACAGCAATGTGACCGGGGATGGTGACAACAGGCAGATGTTAAAGAGGAGTTAGTGCTCATGTTTTCGCTGAACTCTTGGGTCACGCCACACAAACAGCCCCCCGGTACAGAAGCAGGGGTTCCTGATTGATCTGTTCAGGTCTTTTATTCCTGCTGCCTAGAACAGTGCCTGGCACTTAATAAGTTTTTGTTTTGTTTTGTTTTGTTTTGTTTTGTTTTGAAGAAATACTGGGGCTGGGGATTTAGCTCAGCGGCATAAGTGCCTGCCTTGCAAGCACGTGGTCATGAGTTTGATCCCTGGTACCGATAAAAAAAAAGAAAGAAATAATAGGAAGATACTTTTCCATGGACAAGAATAAGTGATCATATGATCAAATGACAGATCCCCTGCCCCACCTACTGCCAATTCATCTTTTAGAGATCTGAAGTTGGTGTGGGCATCACACCAGGTGGAGCTGCCAATAGCCAGACTACTGCAATTCCCCTTGGTCAGGGCAAAGCTCCACCTCCCAATTTACGATCCTCCCATTGCTCAAGTGCCTGGGAGCCCCCGCCTGTGGGTTAAGTAAGGCGAGTTTTGGGGTCTAAACCAGGTTCAAGAGTACTCGCAGCAGTACATACCCTCTGACCTCCAAGTTAGATCTACACAGGAAAGGGCTCTGTGAAGAGACCAGGAAAAATGAACTTTCTCCAAAAGCAGGCTCCGCAGTGACATCTCGCAGACCCTCCCAGGCCAAATGGACCCGACAGACTCCACAGGAAGGTGCAACATCCATCCCGCCCAATACCTGGAAGTCCGCCCCTCCCCACAATTGGGCAAGATTGAGGAAGGTGGTGCCCACTATTGTAGCCCGGCATAATTGATGCCATCTTGAGCCCTGCATTTAACTAGTGCCCTGTGTTTGACCCAGGAGAATGAAAAATTACCTAAAATACAATCCCATAAGAAAAGCAAAATGAGCTGTACCCACAAGAGAAAAATTAACTTGCCCAACAAAAGAAGCAGGATACAGGTGTCACCCAAAAATTAATGTAAGATTCTAGCTAAATTGTTTCCAATCGAATGTCTTTTTGTGGTTTTCTGTTTTTAAAACTTTGTAACTTTCCAGTTCAGGGCCACTTGGTGGGACTCTGAAACAGGGGTCTATAGGTGAGTGGTCCTGAGCTCAGCTAATAAAATTCTGAATTTATCCATTTGGCTGCTTAGATTCCCATACTGTTCATGAACCCACTTCACCCACCAATGCCTTCTGCCTCCCCCCACTGCCCTAAGCTTATACATAGGGAAACCGAGGTAATGGAAAAGCTTCTCATCTGTGGTTACATATCTGGGCAGGAACCAAAGGTCTCTGCTTTGCCATGGGGTCTGAAAGGGCAGGCTCCAAAGGCTAAGCAAGGCAGGATTTCCAGCAAGGCTGCTGCCCTCTCTCACATCCCAAACCGCAGGTTGACCCCATCCACAACACCTTCCTCCTACCTGCTAGGCTCCTGCTAGGCTTAGCATGAGGACACCTCTACAACTCTCCCACGCCTTGGTCCCACTCACTTCCAGGAGCCTCCACCTGATCCATTCCACCCATTCATTAGGCTCCACTGGGCCCCAGGCCCCAGATAGCATACAGAGATCAGCTCTGCCCACCACTCAGGCTCCACTGGGTCCACACAGCTCCACCCGATCGGCTCCAATCATTGGGCTCCAGTTGATCCCACCTGGCTGTGTCCTTCTGGCTCCACCCACTGGTATACCTGCCCCAGCTCTTAACTGGAGAAATAAGAGCTAAAGAACAGTGAGGACCTGCCTTCCCCTCATGTGCCCTCCCCTCCATCCACCAATGGCCTGTCTGTGTGATGTATGGTGTCCCAGCCACAGTGGTCACCACAGGCAAGGGCTCCCAGCTTTCCCAGGGAGGTAGGAACACAATTAGCTACCATCTAGTGCCTCAGACAGCACAGAAGTAGTGTGGGCACCAAGGAAAGGTGGCCCAGGCAGGAGATACAGGCCTCCTGTACCCCTCATGGCCCACCTTGGCTGGCACCTATAGGAAACACAACTTGGAAAGTCTGGAGAGGAAGCTGCATCTGTATCTGCCACCAAGTAACCAGTGTGCACAGCAGTTTGAGGGGCTCTGGCCCAGAGAGTGGTAAAGCTTCCTTTTGAGCTTGGAGGACCCACTATCATCATGGCCTTCGAGGAGCTCCTGAGGCCCAAGGGCAGGATACAGGACAGACCTGCCACTCAGACCCACCACTCAGCACAGACCCCAAAGGCAGCGTTATAGTCAGCCCTGTTGAGGTGAGGAAACTGAGGCTGCAGGAGGTTCATCATTTTCCTAAAAATGCACAGCAGGAGGCCACACAGAGGCTGTGTCAGGATTGCATGTCTGACTCCAGCACTGGCTGCCACTCTTCCCTACCTTGTGACTCAGTCCCCAATCTGGGCATGGATTGTCTGTCTGCACACTTCCTGCTCCACACTCAGCCCCCAAAATCACAAGCTGGCAGATGGTCCAGCAGGCAGTCACGGGACTTTGGCAACACGACAGACCAGTTGCCACTTTCCCAGCCCTGATGCCTCCCAGCAGGTCTGCCAGGCTAGCAATGCCCACACAGCTCCCTGGACCTGCAACCCTGTCCCCTCCCTGCACCCCTCTGGCCTTCTTTCTCTCTGGCACAAGCCCTCCTTGGGGCACACAGCCATTCCTGAGATTTTGTACCCTGGCATGCTCTGTCCGGGGCCTGCCCCCAGGGCTGCCTCCTCAGGTCTAACAGAAGCCTCCAGTGCTCCTGTCTTCTCCTGTCACCTTGCCTTTTCACCTCCACCTGGGCCCCGGCTATTCAAAACACTGCCTGTCCTCACATATGGCTTACTGGCTCCATGCTGCCCACCATGATATCCAAACAGATGCATGCGGAATGTGGATGAATAAGAAGGGTCGCTTCCTGGGGCGTAATGTGTGTGAGCAAAGAGGAGGGACTGATTCAGAAAGGCAGGGCTGGGAACAGAATGGATGAGGAAGACGTGGGAGGCACTTACTAGTGTTGGTGACCTTGGTTTCCAATGTGGCTCTGCTGTGCACTGGCTGGTTTCTTTGGGAGATCACCTCCGTGAGCTCAGTCTCTACACATGAACCTTGAGTCCCATATCCCCTAGTTCCCTGGATTCCAAGGAAGAGGTCAGCTCCTCTGGTTAGCATGAACGCTTAGAGCTCTGAGCTATGAGCGAGGCAGGGCTGCAAGACCCGTGGTGCCCGGCAGATGTCGCTACGAGAGCGCATGCGTAGGTTTCATGTGCAGCCACAAGGCTTCAACCCAGTGCCAAATACTCAGCAACATCCCAGGCGAAGCTGCCCCAGCAGGGCTACCCGCTGGCCCTTCCTCAGAGGGACGAGGCTGAGGGAACACGGTCAACCTGTTATCCTCGCCTGGCCACATAAGGCGCCCAGCGCCAGGGGCAGCTCTGCACGAGGAGGGACAGCCACTTCCAGGGACAGCAGGCTGGTTCGTGCAGACAGGAAGCAGGTACCAGGGACAGGGAGGTTCACTGAGAAAAACCAACTAGGGCCCGGGGGCCCCGGCACCACACTATTTCTAGGGATGCACAGAGCCCTGCTCCGTGCAAAGGGCACCCCGCCCCCCACCCCCAACATGCGCGCAGGAGCAGAGAAGCCTGAAACACCCAGGGCAACACACTGGGTAGTGTTGAAGAGGGATGCGACTCTGCACCCCAAGGGCCCGGATCAGCCCTCGGCCCTACTCCGGCTTGTCTGGGAGATGGCCTGGGCTGGGATCAGGGTGGAATGCGGAAGGGGCGAGGCAGTTGCAATGCCAGCCTCCCTTTGTCTTGGAAAACAACTGCATCCCAGGCCCGGAGCAGTGGGGCTGTGGGCTTTAGGCACCTACAGAGGTGGCAGTAGGGCTGGCACTAAGGGGCCGACTTGGCGGGTTCTTGTAACCTATCTTTGTAACCCCCAGCGATGAACCCTCTACCACCACTTTCAGGGAGGCCCAGAGCCTCAGGGACCACAGTGATCTGAGTGGCAGATTCTTTGTGTTTTGTCACTGCCAACCCTCACCCTCTATCTGGAATTGTGAGACCCAGGCTTCAAGCTGACTGTAGGGCACCTGGGGTTATTTTATTTGTATAATTTATGTGACCCCAGCACTGGCCCTTTATAACCATCAGATTCAGATACTAGTAATTACAACACATTCACTGACTCCTTGGTATGCACCTGGCACCTTCTAAGCACTTTCCACTTAATATTCAGAGCCAGAGAGGGCACCAGCAGGCCTTGGAGTACCCAGAGGGCAGACGCAACACCACTGATTCAGAATATGACAAGAATATGTGTCTTAAAAGAGTGCTTCGTTAGCTGGGCATGATGGCTGTTACATAGCACTAGGGAGGCTGAGGCAGGAGGACCTTGTGAGTTTGAGTCCAGCCTGGGCTATGTAGTGAGTACAAGGCCAGGCTGAACTGAACTACATAGTGAGACCCTGGGGCGTAATGTGTGTGAGCAAAGAGGAGGGACCCTGTCTCAAAAAACAAAAAAACAAAACCAACAAACAAACAAAAAAAACACTTATCCTCATTAATTAATTTTTTTCCCTAGGGTTGGGATCAAACCCAGGGGGCCTCATACACAATAGGTAAATGCATTTAGCTACAGCCGCAGCCCTGTTCTTACTGGCATCTACTTGAAGATCTAGTATTTCTTTCAATGATAAGTGTATTTGTGCTTGTAACTTTGTTACCAACAGAAAATGTGGCTGTTTTCATATCATGTTAACGTTTCTACAGCTTTCTTAAAATATATATTCTTTACACTTTTCATTACTTTCAAAGTGTATGGTAATTAGCTCCTTCCCCAGATGGCGCTTAATGCAACAATAAACGTAGCCAGGTACAGTAGCATGTATCTGTATCCCAAATTAACACCCAGTCCAGGCAATTTAGCAATTTAGTGAGGCCCTATCTAAAACAAAACCAAACAAAAAAACTAAAAACCAAATGATACCACCTGGACTTGTGATCTTCCTGCCTCAGCCTCCTGAGTACTAGAACTCCAGGGCCACACCACCCAGCCTGATGGGTTTTTAAAGCCTCTTCGTCTTCCCTTCCTTTTTACAACTTTGGTTCTTTTCTGACATTTGATTTTTCTAGTGGTTTTAGGTCTACAGAAAAAGTGAGCGGAAAGTACAGGGAATTCCCACACATCCCTCTCCACCACCTCCATTGTTACTGTCTTGTATCTGTGTGGCAGGTTTGTTACAATCAGTGAACCGACAGGGACATTATTATTCACGAGAATTGATAGTTCACACTCAGGCTCGCTCCTTGTGTTGCACATGCCATGGATCTGACGCACACGCAGCTCGTGTGCTCCATCACTGTACCTCGCAGAACGACTGCCTTGCCCTAACCATGCCCTGGCTCCGTCTGTTCAGCCTGCCTCCCTCCCTGCCCCCTGCACAATGGCTCATCTGCTCACTGCCTGTCAGTTCGCCTTTCCCACAAGGTCACAGCCATTCAGTTCCAAGTCAGTGATACACCTGCACGCTTCAAAGGCAAAATGGTATAAAATGGTACCACTGAGGACGCTTCCTTCAGTCTCCTCCCAAGCACAAGGGCTCGCCAGATGGAAACCTGGAAAATCCTTTCTACTATTTCTGCAACATTTTTTGTCAGTCTATAATGCTTTCAAATTAAAAAACATTGTAAAACAGGAGTAGGAAATGAGTGTCCACACCTCCTGGAACTGTGCCAAGTGCACAAATCTATTTGGAAATACAAACAACTGTGGAGAAAGCATGGCATTCTGAAAAGCCAGTGACCGAGTTGGGGACAGTCCACTCTGACAGCAATGGATGGAGCCCTCTTCCTGGGTAGGGGAGGGTCTCTCGCCTGACCCCTCCACCTGCCTGGCTGTGGGACCCAGGCAAGCTGCCTCTCCTGTCTGGGCCTCCATATCCTCTCCGTAAAGATGTCCCCTGCTCCTCAGGGGTGACACAGTGGGGAGCTACCAAGGCCCACACCCCTAGGACAGGACAACCTGCTAAGTCTGAAACAGGCTCCAGGACCAGGCCCCTTCAGAAGGATGGCAAATGTGTGCCTGCTGGCCGCTGTGTGACTCTGCAGTTGGTGGAAGCAGCTGGCAACCTTTTCCAAGCCCATAGTGGGGGGGGGGGGGATGCAGCTGCCCGCAGCCCCACACTCACATGGCCGTGCAGCTCCTGGGCGCAGCGTTTACCTTCTTCCTGCTGCTCTCTGCAAAACACAAAGATCCTGTCACCTTGGCTCAGCCTCTGGCTGGTTTTACTTTTTTTTTTTTTTTTTGGTGCCAGGGATCGTACTCATGACCTAGATCTTGCCAGGAGGCGCTTATGCCGCTAAGCTGAGCTAAATCCCTGGCCCTGGTTTTGCCTTTTAACTGTTTGCCAGACTCTGTGCTAACAGAAGGTATGACGACTATGTTTTCAAATATTTTGGAAAAGGAAAAAGCCGCCCCTCATTCTTCTGCCCAGAAAGGACTCTGCTTTTCCACCTGGCCTGGAGCCAGCACACTGGCCTTTCCTGTGTCTGCTCACTCTGTGTGGTGGGTGGTTTGTCTGGTCACCTGATAATGGACCTTCACAGCTCAGTGACTGTCTAGCACCCCATTCTGTGTGTCCCGTAACGTCCTGTGTCAGTGGATGTGACAGTGTTTAGGGTTTTTTTCTGTCTTGAGCCAATTCTGTGTTGCATGATGGATCAGCATGATGGATGGGCTTGTGAACCCCAGATCAGGCCTCTGGGCTGACACACTGAACATAATCGTGATAGGGACATCGTGCATGTTCGGCTGCCAGGTGACTCTGAACCACTGGTGGCATAGCATGACTGTCCCACTGGGGAGGCTGTGACAGTCCCATTGGATAGCACAGGCCTCCTGAGGGCACAGGCAGGCAGGCACCACCAGTGGTTCAAGCCGAAGGGAACAGACAGGCGGCAACGGCCTCTGAGGTTCCACTTACCACATCTGACTGGTTTGAGCCTTATTAATGTTTGTGAAAAAGTCTGAGCCTTATTTCAAATCAGAAATAAGTAAATCAAGCCGCAGAGGGCCAGGGAGGGAGAGATGCTAGTGCTGGAGGCTTTGGGGGCTGAGCCACCAGCTGGACACACCAAAGGAGACAACAGTGGAGGTGGGGGGGGGGGTGGCGAGGGGCTCTGTAGCTCTGTGGAGTTGCAGGAGGCCACAAGGCCCAGGACCAGGAACCTGGCCCGTTTGCAGCCAGCCTCACTGCGTCCCAGTCTGAGCTTCCCAGGGCAGCCCCATGGCCCCTGGGTGGAGCCCAGCAGAGGGTGTTCTCACCAGCGAGGTCCCTCCTGCCGATGGCCACCAAACCCTCGAACAGCGCTTTGCTGGGGTTCTCCCCGGCCAGGGTCACGCCGTGCAGCCAGATGAGCAGCAGCCGGTGGCCGTGCTCCTGGTAGCTCCTGGAACCTGCAGAGGAAGGGTGGTCCTGTACCACTCCCAAGCACACCCACCTCACAGTCTTACCAAACCCGTTTCCTGCTCCTCTGGGCAGCTGCAGGAGGGAGGCTACCTCTCAAGTGGGAACAGATCAGGCTGGTTTGGTTTGGTTTGGTTTGGTTTGGTTTGGTTTGGTTTGGTTTGGTTTTGTGAGACAGGGTCTTGCTAAGTCACTTAGTGGCCCAGGCTGGCCTTGAACTTGCAATCCTCCCGCCTCAGCCTCCCAGAATGTTGGGATTACTGGCCTGGCCCAGGTGTGTGTCCAAGGGCTCTAGAACGTCTCAGCCCTGGGCCTTCTCTTGAACATCCATCGTACACTACATCAGTGTCACTCTGAAAAGAGATCTGGCCTCACCCTCAGGGGACCAGGACACACACAGTTGTGCAGTTTGCCTGGCAGCTCACGACCTGTGCCATGCGTGCTGATGGCCCCACTTTACCAGCAAGGAATCAGCTTAGTGGGAGGCGGGGTGGCCAAGCTCTGACCCCTGCATGGTGGTTCTCAGCCTTGCTGCTCACTGCAGATACCGGGAGGCAGCAGGGGACTCAGTCACCAGGTACCACCACACATGCCTCAGGGCACAGGGTCTAGGTGCAGCTTCCCAGGTGACTCCAGCCACAGCCACATCTGGGAAGCGACTACCCACCTGGCCTACTCAGGGCCCAGTCCCGGGGGTTAGCGGGTTTAAAACCCTGTGACCAAACCCATGACCAGGTCAGCTCACCCTGGCTGGGATGCAGGTGGACACTTTATCAGTCCATTCCTGCCTCCTCAGGCTTTCTGTGTCCCTCTCTGGTGGCATTTTCCTTTGGCCCTGTGGCCTCAACACCATTGATCAAGTATCTTTGTCCTGACTCCCACAGTTGATAAATCTGCTTCATCATGCACCCAAATTCTCATCTGTAATAGAGTTTACTTTTGGAAACTCTGCTCGATTCCATGGATACACTGGCATATTTTTGTGCCAGGTTTCTCTAACATTATTTTAACCTTATAAATAGATTGAAAAAGCCGAGCATGGTGGTGCACACCTATAATCCCAGCACTCAGAAGGCTGAGGCAAGAGGATTGTTGCAAGTCTGAGACCAGCCTGGGCTACAAGCTAAGCTCAAGGCCAGCTCAATGCCAGACTAAACTGCTGAGTGAGACCCTGTCTCAAAAAGACAAAAAAAAAAAAAAGACTGAGTCTGGTTGGATTATGTCCTCTCATATTTTTTCCTGAATAATTCATTTCCTCTGTTTATTCTTTCAGACAAACCGCAATCTTGAGGTTCAATTTCAGAAACTTATTTTGAGCTGATTAACATTAGATCAAAATTTTAATCTAATTGGGAAAAAGTGACATCTACATGACACTTTTTCTTGCCAGATATACAGAATATCATTCCATTTCCTCAGGGCTGTACAGTTCAATTAACTTTCATGTTTTATTCATATTTGTTATTATTTGTCTCCTGAAAAATTTCCAGGTAAAACACACACTACTGCAATCTTTTGACTAATATATTACTATATATATTTACTAATGAAACTGGGTATAGTGGTACACGATTGAAATCCCAGCACTTAGAAGGCTGAGGCAGGAGGATCATTGTTAGTTCAAGACCAGTCAGGGCTACAGAGTGAGCTCAAGGCCAGCCTGAACTGCAAGACCTTGCCTCAAATTAAAAAAATATATACATATATGGCTATCTGTGGATATTTTAGCAATTTCTTTCAATTCTTATTAATTCTAAGGTTTTGTTTGGTTTTTAGGATTCTGCTGGACTGCCTGTATATACAATTTTAAAATCTGAAATTAATAATTCTCTTCCTGTTCAATATTTTTGCAATTTATGTCTATTTCTCTCTCATGCCTTCATGCAGGGCCAGAATTTCCAATAGATGTGGGGTAACCGTGAGCCCTGTCGTGTTCACTGGGACGGCTTAGGTTTAGTCTCCCGGGTGTAACAGCAGGGACGCTCTGGCTGGTTCTAACGGTGCCCATGTCAGTGTCAGGGATCCCTGGGAGAGAGTGGGGATGAGACACACAGCCTGCACTCAGGCCTGGAGAGGAGGGAGCAGGTGGTGAGCCAGAGATGGCAATGGTCATGGGGCTGGGCAGGGGTTGCACAGGCTCCTTCCCTGGTGGCAAGAAGGCTGGGCACGCAGGACCATACCTGTCCACTGCTGCTCGATGGCAGAGACATGGGCCTCGGTGAACCCCCAGCTGAATGCCAGCCTCTTCCACTCGTGGGGCCGCAGGTGCCGGGAGGCCAGGCGCCACAGCACAGAGTGCAGCTGATGTGTTTCCTGCCCGTGGTCCTGCCTGAAGGTCAAGCTCTTCTCGCCCAGCGGTCTCTGGGACCCCTACAGGAAATGGAGTCCTGGGGGGCAGATCCCAAAAGTGCAGCAGCCATCTGGGGGCTCTGCCAGACTTTCCCCTGTGAGGCTAGATGGGGCTGACACAGGGCCAGCCACAGCCTGTCACCCACTGCCATCTCTGCAGTCAGCTGGGGTCCAGCTCTGTGCCTCAATTTGACCTCTAGAATCCAAATTACCCATGTGCTCCTCCACTCCAAGTCCCATTTCTTACCTCCCTGGCTTCAATCCCTCTGCCACGGTTAGAAGACCACTTCTCTGCTACCTGCCCCAGGAGGCCTCCCCAGTTCCTCTGGCCAGAGGCACCTTCTCATATTTGTTTCCATTTGATTTTGTCTGCAAAGCTGAGGATGGAACCCAGGGCTCTGTGCATGCTAGGCAAGCACTGTGCCATCAAGCTACATCTCAACCCCTCTGCACTGTTTGTTTGTTTGAGACAGGGTCTCACTATGTAGTTCAGACTGGCCTCAAATTTGTGGTGATCTTCCTGTCTCAGCCTCCCAAGTGCTGGGACTACAGGTGTACACTTCCACACCTGGCTCCCCTCTCTGCATTTTTATAGCATTGTTGTTAACAGAATGACTCTAAAGCTGAGGCCAAGCCAGACAGGCCAAGCATCAGGCCTGCTGAATCCCAAGAAGGGTGGCTCACAGAGCCCTTTCAAGGCAAAGCAGGCAATAACATGAGAGGTTACAAAAGAGTGAGGCAATAGCAACAGAGGAAAAATCCACCCTCTGAAAAGGAACAGAAGCAGAATTCTGGCTGTTAAAAAGCTGAAGATGAAAAAAATTAAAAATTTTTTTAAAAAGCTGAAGGTGAAAAGTATCACCCTGGTGCCTACAGCTCCAAATCTGACTTTTTTTTTTTTAAAGAGCAGAATATATTTATTGAGAAAAAAAAAAGCTATCTGAGAGAGAGGCAGCAGAGGTCCCAAGTGAGCTGCCAAAAACTGTCTTTTCTAGGGATTTTATAGAGCAAAACCACAAAGTGAGGAAGGCCTAAGGTGGGGAAAACATGGGAACTCGCAAGGTGGGCATGAGATGGGACAGGTCTATGGTCAACCAGTAAGATTAACTGCTCAGGTAAAATTGATCAAATCAGGGACAAATGGGGAAGCAAATCACCTTAGAAAGTGGGCATGCATATAGAGCAGTACTTGTCCTATAGGGGTTGGGATGGGGACTCCTGGCTTCCTCAGGGTGATAGAGAGCTATTTAGAGTATCAGTCCCTGATGTTTATCTTTAGGAAATATGTGGGTTAATCTGTTTTACCTTTTGTCTTCAGGTCTGGCCCACAGCAGAGGTGTCTGTCTCTCCCACAGGTGCAAGGTATTTGGGCTTCTGCTCTGGCTCCTTGAGGGCCCAGCCCTGTCTGACTGCCCATATTTATAACTTGGTTGCCTGTAACAATCCAAATCTGACTTTTTTTTTTTTTTTTTTTTTTTGGTATCCGGGGTTGAACTCACGACCTTGCACTTGCCAGGCAGGCACTTATGCCACTGAACTAAATCCCCAGCCCAAAACTTGACATCTTGCTCAACAGGCTCTGGCCAGTCACTGGGAGCTTGGATCTCGCCTGGGTGTCAAAAGCTGTCCCCTCTGAGCAATGTTCTCAGCTCTCAGTGCTGCCGACTCCATCTGGGAGCTTCAGGAACCACTGAGGCCTGGCCCCTGCCCCAGAGGGGCTGAGAGCTGGGCTGGGGTTGGAGGGGGGTGATCTATGACCCAAATGTGCAGCCCCTGCCTTGTGCTGAGAACCTGGGAGGCCTGAATCAAGCAGAGATGCTTAGTCCAGCCCTCAGTGTAACTGGTAGGGGATTCCATGTAGAGATCACCTGTTTTAGAATGGTAACATTTAAGAGCCTAGCTTATCAGTGAAAAAGAGTATCTTGTGATTCCCACTGGAATACAGATCAATTCATTTTAGAACAGTGATTTTTTTTTGAGAGCTGTAAAGAAACTGACTACATGTGAAGACTACTATATGAGGACATTTAAGATACTTGAGATTATTTATAAGGTTTATTTATTTATAGTCTTTTTGAAACAGGGTCTCACCATATATTTCAGACTGGCCTTGAACTCACTTTGCAGTCCAGGCTGGTCTCAAATTTGCAATGATCCTACCTCAGCCTCCCAAGTGTTGGGATTACAGGTGTGCACCACCAAACCCAATTTATCAGGTTAATTTAATAGACTTAGCAGAACAATTTAAGAATTCAGAAAGCATTTGAAGTAGTTAAATCTACTATAGAAAGTTTTGTGTTCAGTGTACATCTAAGGTAGTTTAACTAGTTTAAATATGTTACCAAATATTCATCAAAAGGCTCCTCTGAACATGACTGTTAAATTTCACTAGTTGTGGGCTGGGAGTGTATGTAGCTCAGTGGCAGAATACTTCCCTGACATGCTCAAGGCCCTGGGTTCAGTTCCTGAAGCTCTCACACACAAAAAAATACCCGTTACATAAATGGCATAATACAGTTTACAAATTAAGTTTTGAAGTTTAAGAAAACTAGGTTTTTAAATTTTCAAGATAAAATTAATCTGCAATTTAAATTTAGTAATATCCAGATGTGGCAGCACACACCTGTAATCATAGCACTCAGGATGCTGAGAGTTTGTTGGCTGCCTAGTGACTTAGTGAGTTCAAGGCCAGTCTGAACCACAGTATATAGCAAGACTATCTCAAAATAACAACAAAACAAATTTAGTATCAATTTTGAAAACTAAAGTAAATGCAAAAATTTTCTGTATTTAAAAGTACTCTCCAGGACACCAAAAAACTCACCTCCATTCACTGGTTGAACAGTTTTTGCATAGCTTTCAGATCAGCCCCTATTCTCTTCCAAGTCCACAGCAGACATTACTAATCAATCCCAGCACTCTAACCCTTTGCATCTTTTCCATACCCAATTCAGACATCATCAGTCAATTCCAGCACACTTTCATCCTAGGCTCAGACAGGTGCTTGACAACAGCCCAAGAGCAATTCCAGTACCCTGAAGATGACAGTAAGATGGCTCCAACTTGCCATCTCCTTCACCCGTGCATGTCTGCACTCACATACAGGCCTTCACCTGCCAGGAGCTACAGCAATGTGCAGCAACATGTCCACATGGGCAGGCCCTCAGCCCACCTCCAGATCCTTGGAGACCCCAATGGAGACTGAAAGACCCCAGAACTGGCAGGGCTGGGACCCCAAGCCAGCTCCACCCCAAGTCAAGACTGTTCCCTCCCCAACATGAAGACCACAGAGCCTGGGGCTTCCATACCTTCTCCCGTCTGTAGTAGCGATCAGCTTTTATGATCATGTCCACCAGGGTGACGTGGCTGCTGTCGGCAGCCACTGCCAGGGCGGTTTTTCCTTGCTGTAAGCAAGATGCAGAAGGGAAGCCAGGATTTCTACAGGGGTACAGAGTGATCTCTGGCACTCAGTTCAAACTCCTGCCCAGAAAAACCATTCCCAGTATCTAGAGTGGAGAGCAAAATGGTTTTCCAGGCATGACAGAAAAAGGATGTGGAAAAGTGACAGGCAGAATAAAGTCATAATAGCAATTCCAACAGCCACCTCTTGCATTTCTTTAGGATTCAGGAAGCATTAGACTCACTGAGTATGAAATTCACCCCCTGCTATCTCTTCAACCTCACTGTGAGATGATAAAGGAAACAGAACCCCCTACCCCAAGTTTTCAGATGAAGAAAGCAGCACCTCAAGAAGGATTGCACCCCCAACTCTGACCTGCACCCCAGGCTGGTCCCACAATGGTGTGTGTTAGTGTCCTGTCCTCACAGCCTGCAACTTCGACCCAAGTCTTTAGTTCCTCTGAGACACCCCCCCAACCACCTGAGGAAGCAGACACCTGGAGACTCAGTGAGCTGGGATTCAAGGGATGCTGGGTGATGAGATAGCCCTCCTGCTATTCCCCAGGGGACCTCGGGGTGCCACAGGAAGCAGGAGGCAACCACAGCACAGGCCTTGGCCAGGACAAGGACCTCAGAGGAGAGAGAAGGGAGTGGCAGGGTAGAAGACTTAATGCAGGGGGATAGGCTATAAAGGATGGGAGGTCTCAAACACCCTGAGAGGGAACAAGAACCATAGCTGGGTCTCTGGAAAGGAGGGGCCACAAAAGCTTGGTGGGATCTGACTGGGAACACAGGTACCTTATCTCGCAGGGTTAGGTCAACCCCTGCGACCAGGAGCATCTCTGCCACATCCTGCCGGGCATGCTCCGTGGCCAGGTGGAGGGGCGTCTGCTGCCTCTAGGAGAGAAACCAAGGCGAGGTGAGCGGAGGAGCACACAGGTGGCCAGCAGCTCAAAGCCAGGCAGGACAGAGCGGACACCCCCTCCTGCAGGCATCTGAAGATGTCGGTGCAGGGCAGGTGTGGCTGCACTAGGTTTAATCATAAATGGTTCTCAAAAAGAACATCAGTAAAAACAAACAGTGGGAAAAGGGAGGAGGAGAAAGAGGAGGAAGAGGAAGAAGAGGTAAAGGAGGAGGAAGAGGAAGAAGAGGGGCTGGGGAGGAGATGATGGCTGTCCTAAGCTAGCTCACTATTATAAGTCAACATCTAGAATCATCCTAGTATATTTCTTCCCGTCTTTTTATATATTTGAGATTAACCCATATATACATTTCCAATTTTATTTTTCTACCTAACAGAACACTTTTCACTTACTATAAAACACTGTTTTTATTAACTCTGAAATAGCCTATTTCTGTCTGTGACATAATCTGTCTAACCATCTTTCTGTTATTAAATATTTGGGCTGAGCATGGTGGTCCATGCCTGTGATTCCAGCTGCTACTTGGGATGCTGACACAGGAGGATCACAAGCTCAAAGCCAGCCTGGGCCATGTGGCAAGAGCCAGTGTCAAAATTAAAAATAACAATGCCAGACATGGTGGTACACACCTGTATCCCAGCACTCGGAAGGCTCAGGCAGGATTGCTGTCAGTTCCAGGGCAGCCTGAACCACATACTGAGACAATAACAAAACAAAACACCCTAAAACTAAAACAAAGCTACCATCAACAAATGTTCAGACAACACCTGAAATGCTAAAAGAGGGATCTCCAACTCTAGGCCATGCCTTGCCAGCCTAGGAGAGGCCCAAGGCTGTCAGGGCCTGGCTGGTTTCTGCAGCCACTTACATTGTCCATGGCATCCAGGTCACTGTGGGCATCAATGAGGGCAGGGAAGTTGTACCTCACAGCAAGGTGGAGGGGAAGGGTTCCCTGCTGTGGGAGGACACACAGAACACTGGATGGGGCCCTTGAGACTGCCTGGCTGCTGCCTGGGAACATGGGGCAGAAGGCAGGAGCAGAGGGCTACAGTGCTGGTAGCTTTGCTCCCTGTAGCATCTCCAGAACAATGAGGGGCCAAGGCACTCACAGCCCCAAAGCCTGAACCTCTGAGTCCCTGAAGCCTAAAACTGATCCTCAAGATAAATGGGGCTCTGCATACCCAACCTTGGGACCCCATTGTGCAGCCTTACACACATATGCTCATTTTGGGACCCATTTGCTGCCCTCTGCTACTCTTCCTCGGGCAAGTGATGACTGCTAAGTCCCTTGAGCAATGTCACCTGCAGACTCTCTCATTTGATCCATGCACGAGCCCAGGAAGTGTTGCATCCTTACGAGTATCTTCACCTTACAAACAGGAACACTGAGTTCAGCAAACCTAACTTCCCTGAGTACATACAGCTCAGGGGACCATGTCTTATTGGACTTTATACCCAGTACCTATTGAGAAATGTTAGGCCAGGTGCTTAACAGAGTATTCCCAGCTACCTGGGAGGCTGAGGCAGGAGGATTACAAGTTCAAGTCGATTTTGGGAAATTTAGTGAGACCCTGCCTCAAAGTAAATATATAAAACTAAAAAGGGTAGAGGATATAGTTTGACACCCTCTGAGTTCAACCCCAATATCATACACACACAAAATTATTTTTAGTCCCACTTTAGGGATTAAAACAATAGATATTCCCTAATTTCTATAATGGGAATAATAATAATCCCTACACAGAGGCAGGGAAGTCAACACAGCCTTCCAAATATATCCTAACTGGAAAAAATTAACAACCAAGGGGCCAGACTGGTTATATAAAATGTTACTGCTAAGTCCTAACTGCTTACTCCTAAGTTACCTACCGCAGCTGGAGACAACACAAGCCTGGCTTGGGGGCCACTCCAGCTGGGCCGACCCGGGCCGACCCCTGACTCCTCCAGGCGCCATCCAGTCCCAGCCCCACCCCAACCTCAAAGGTCCAAAGTGCAGGTAACCCTGTGAGGGGTGCCCTATGGTTGGTGGGCTGCACTCACGTGGTCGGCCAGGTTGGCGCAGGCTCCCGCATGGATGAGGGCACACGTCCTTGGAGCCACTGAGGGCTGCATAGTGGAGACAGCTCAGCTTCTTCTAGAGGGAAAGAGGCATGAGGACAAAGTCACAGGGACCTCTGGTGGCAGGGACTCAAGACCCCCTGGGGCTGGGGAAATTATGACCTTCCCAAGCCTGGGGTCCATTGTGACCCCAGGCTTTTCCTCCACTCCTGGGCAGGTAAAGCAGCAGAGCAGAGGTTCTGGGGAGATGGTTTCAGAAAGGAGAGCACATCCACCCAGCCAAGCCCACAGCTGCACACTGGCCAGCACCCTGCCCAGGGAGAACAGGCATCAGTGAGGGCAGGCAGGGAGTGACAACCGGGTACTCTGTGTCAGGGGACCACCCCAGCCCCACCGTGATGACCACCGTTCCCACTGTGCCAGGCTAGGGATCAATGAGATGTAAGACTCCTTTTTTGTTGTTGCTGTTGTTGGTTTTTGAGACGGGACCTCAAACTCACTATGTGGTCCAGCTGGCCTCAACAATCCTCCTGCCTCAGCCTCCCAAGTGCTATGCTGAGATTACAAGCATGTGCTACCGCACCAAGCTGATACTGTTTTTGTTTTTGTTTTTGTTTTTTAAGCAAAGCAGGTGCTTATGCTGATGAGCTAAATCTCCAGCCTGAGACCATTTTAAATCAGGACAGTTATAGGAAAACTGGGAGGAGGGATGAGTTGATCCCCAGACCAAAGTCCCATCTGTCTCAGTCCACCTGCCAGGAGGAAATGTAGTCACATCAGACTAATCCCCCACACCTTGGGGACCCCACTGCATGGCACCCCGGGTGTCTGGAAGCCTCTAGCCTCAGCTCACGTGCAGCTGCAGCCCCACCAATACCACCAGAAAAGCAAACCCCCTGCTCTCTAAACACCTCTCGTGTCACTGTGAGAGACCCATGCAGAGCTGGCACAGCAAAGGCCTCAGTGCCCAAGAACAATGCCACCACACCAGCCCAAGGGCGTGAGCTGGGTGCCCTGCAGCAGCTCCTGCCCCTCTCTGGGACTCGGTGCCCCCTGCAGCCTCTGGAGTGGGAGTCCTCACACTGCTGGTGACATTCTGCAAACCACAAGCTTTGTGACTTACAAAGCTCTATTCACATGTCTGGGGCTATGGTTTGAATGTGTCTGTCCCCTGCAGAGCTCAGATTGAAATTTCCTTGCTACTGTGTGGCCTTGGGAGGTGGGACTTTAAGGACTTAGGTGACTAAGAGATCTTCCTCATGGGCTGGACTATTACCCTGAGAATAACTGTTAGGAAGAAAAGCTACCTTCAAGTTTTACCTCCTTCTTTCTTCCTTTTCTTTTTCTTCTTTCTTTTGGTAACGGGAGATCAAATCCAGGACCTAAGCACTGAGCTATCCCCCCAGCCCTTCTTTATATTTATTTTCAGACAGAATCTCAAACGTTACTACATTGCACAGGCTGAGCTCCAACTTGTAGTCTTCCTGCCTCAGCCTCTCAGAGCGCTGGGATTGCAGACATGCACCTCCACCCCCAGCTCCGTTTTGTTTCTTCTGCCCCTCTCAGCTGCCCCACTACTTCTCTGCCAAAAGATGAAGCAGTGAGAGCCTTTGCCAGGTGTGGCCACCCTATCCTGTGCCTGCATCTGGGAACGCTCCCATCTATGGGCGACAGCTCTGGAGTCAAGAGAACGGAGATTTGAGACTCAGCCTTGCTGGCCCCTGGTTAGAAGAAAGGTCCTCTAAACATCAGTTTTCTCGTCTATAAAACAAGTGCCATTTTCCCAAGCCAATACCTAAGAGGGAGCCTTGTGAATTATTAGGAACTTGATAATAAAAAGACAGTAACATGTATGGCAAACATACACCAATAAACTTCAAAAACACATAGAGCCACTCATGGTGGTGCAGCCTATAACCCCAGCACTGGAGGCTGAGGCAGGAGGATCACTGAGTTTCAGGTCAGCCTGAACTACACAGTGAGACTGTGTCTCAAAAAAAAAAAAAAAAAAAAAAAAACAGAGAAGAAAAGAAAAGAAAAAGAAAAAAGAAATTGGTGCTAACAAGTGTTGAGTCCCTACTATGTGCCCCCAACACTGTTCCGGGGGTTTAATCCCCAGAGCAACGTAAAAAGGTACACCGTTCTGTTTTATCGTTGGGAAACAAGGCTCGGAGAGGATAAGCAAGGAGCCCAAGATCACAGAGCTCAGCAGTGCAGGAGCCCCGAAAAGTGTGGTTCTGTAGACTCAAAGGTCATGCAGGTGAACCAGCAACTGCCACAGCTGCCCCTGTGACACTATGGTTCGGCAGCCAGGGTGGACAGCAGCCTCGGAGGCAGCATCACCCCTGGGAAGTGCACCTACCTGTGTGAGAGCATTCACCAGGCTACCCGCCCTGAGCAGGCACTGCACACAATCCAGGTAGAGCCCTTCGGCGGCTGCATGCAGAGCCGTGAGTCCTTCCTGAAACACGCAGGAAAGGTATGAGGAAGAGATGGTCAGATTGCTGGCTCTCCACACCCTCCTGTCCTTCCAGTCCCACCCTACCCTGCTCCCTGGCCAACCTGGCCCCCGCAAATTCTCCCACTGTGAGACACCTATCCTGAACCCCACAGCCCACTCAGCCTGGCTTCCAGCTGCAGCTCTTTGCCCTCAGGTGTCAGCTCCCTGGCTCCAGAGCCTCAGCCAGGGAAAACCAGGCCACGTTTTGGTTTTTTTGTCTTTTTGAGACAGGGTCTCACTATGCAGTTCAGGCTGGCCTTGAGTTCACTTTGTAGCCAGGGCTGGTCTCGAACTCTCAGTGATCCTCCTGCCTCAGCCTCTTGAGCACTGGGATTACAGGCATGTGCCACCATGTGTGGCCAGGTGGGGATTCTTGATGACAGGTAGCTCCCCCAATGACTGGTGACTCACCACATTCTGCTCCTCCAGCTCCAGCCCGATGTCTAGCAGTTTTTGCAGCACAGCTGTGTGGCCCCGGCCGGCAGCCAGGTGAAGCGCCGTGTTTCCCTCCTGAGGGAGGATCAGGCCTGAGGGGACAGCAGACTGGAAGCCCCCTAAGAACAGAGCTCATGGGCCCATCCAGAGCTACCCTCATTTTACAGAACATAAAGCCACAGCCCAGGGAGAAGGGACATGTCTAGGCTCACAGAGCAATCCTGTGACAAGCAGTATCTTGAGCACCACACAATGGCACCCAACCCTAAGCACTGTCCCCAAAACTATAAGCAGAAGCTCTTCCAGGGTCAAGCCCAGGTCTCTTTTTCCTTATACTGCAAGACAGATGAGTTACTTTCAAAATAAAACAAAACAGACCCTACTTTCCATGTGCCCACCCAATGCGTCCCTCCTCATGTACCCCAGGTCACCCTGGTGTGCTTGGGATCTAAAATGTCTCTCAAAGGGCTCATGTGCTGAAGGCTTAGTCAGCCAGACATGGCAGTATATGCCTGTAATGCCAGCACTCGGGAGGCTGAGGCAGGAGGATCACTGTGAGTTCGAGACCAGCCTGGGCTACAAAGTGAGCTCAAGGCCAGTCTGAACCTCATAGTGAGAGCCTGTCTTGACAAGACAGACAGACAGACAGAAAATGAAGAAGAAGGCTTGGTTCCCACAGCAGCAATATCCAACGCCAGAGACACAGGGGACATGAGTGGCTCATGCCAATCAACCCATCCATCAGTTCATAAGCTGATGAGTGGCTAGGAAGTGACAAAACCTAAACAGTGGGACCTCACTGAAGGACAAGTCCCAGAAGGGATATCTTTCCCTGTCCCCTCCCGCCTCATTGCTTCCTGCCTGGGTGAGGTGAGATGCTCTCCTTCTCTCTTCCCTCCCACCACAATGTTCCACCTCTCCACTGCCCTAAAAGCAATGCAGCCAGCTACCCATGGACTGAAACCTCAGTAACCAGGAGCCAAATATGCCTCTCTTTGCCAAGTGTAGTGGCACACGCCTGCCATCCCAACACTAGGGAGCCTGAGGCAGGAGGCTCACAACAAGTTTATCAGACCCCAGCTCTTCTCCAGGCCCATGGTGTGGCTGTCCTGTGTAGAAAACCTGCATCCTTGGCACCTTTGTGCCATCAACCCATAGCCCAGGGCTGCCCACCATGCTTGCTGGGAATATCGCTTGCACTCCTGGCCTTGGGCACCTGCCCCTCCAGCATAGCTACAGTCAGAAGCAGGCACATACGAGATACCAGTACCGTAAGGGTGGAAAGGACTTCTGTACCCTGGTCAGGAGCCCAGAGCCTCCCGGTCGCAGTACCTTGTCTTTGACATTGTGGTCACACCCTGAGCCCACGAGGAAGTCCACAGCCTCAAGCTGCCCGTGCTCAGCAGCCCTGTGAAACGCCGTCCTGCCCAGCTGGTTAGGAGGAGAAGGCCAGTAAGGCCGCCTCGCCCCATCAGGGGGAGCACGGCCCTGCCCCGCCCCCGGCTGTGTTTCTCCATCACTCTGGGCTCAGCAGCCCCAGACACTCTCCCCGCTTTGTCTCAAAAGCCCAGACCCCACTTCCCAACTACATCCGTTTGGGGGTGCCTGGAGTCGCTGCAGGCCTTCAGTAGCTCCCTGCTGCCTCCTGGCCTGGGGTTTTCGAGGTCGGGGTGGAGACCTCCATCAGGGCCCCAGACCCCTCTGGCCTCCCCACAGATCAACCACAGAGCCTTGCCCGCCCCAGACCGCCGCCTGCCGCCCGCTCAAGCATTGCTCCCAGCCATGTCCTCTTCCCAAAATCCAGTTCCTTCACCATATGCCACCTCCAGCCTGGCGGGTCCTCTGTCAGCTCGCCCCCCAGTTGTCTAACCACGTCCTGCTTGCGGCTTGCGTCCCCCTACCCTCGTCAGAACGAGGCCTGCAGGCACACATGGTCCGCGCATGCGCGACTAGAGAAGGCCCTCGGGCATGCGCAGGAGTGGCCTAGGAACCCCCAACCAAGGCAAGGGCCAGGATCTTAGGGCAGCTCTTACCTTGTCCCTGTGGTCCAGGGCCACATCCTCCAGCTCCTCCATCACAAACGCCAGCACGGGCACGTGGCCTCTCAGGGCTGCGCAGTGCAATAAGGCCAGGCCGTCCTGGAAACAAGCCCAGGGTGGGCCCTTGTGGTCTGCGGAGGGAGCCCCTTCTCATGCACTGCGAGTCCCCAGCACACATTCCCCACACACAACACTGCACGTGAGAGCTGGGCCAGGCTGAAAAGCCCAGCTCCGACCCACAGCTTAGCTGTGTGCCCCGGGCCTGGCGCCTCTGCCTCCCTGAGCTTCCCTCTCCACCTAGGCCCAATAAGGACAGTAAACCTGACTGCCTCAGCGGTGGCTAGAAAATTAAGTAATATTGCCTATAAGAAAAGTATTTTATAAATTAAAAAATTATTCCAAAACTTTATGTGGCCAGATAGGGCAGTGCACAACTACAATTCCAGTACTCGGGAGGCTGAGGCAGGAGGCTCACCATGAGTTCCAGGCCACTCTGAGCTACATAGTGAGCTCCTGTATCAAAGAGGAAGAAGTGGGGGAGGGGTAGGAAGACAGGCACCAGTGGAGGAGTCCCAGGCACTGCGACCTGCTGGGGCCTCAGACCGCATGCACCCCACTGTGCAGCAGGAGATACCAGGCTCCCTGAGGTGCCAGCACCCAGCCAAGAAGTCACACACAGCACCTCCCTTTCTTCTCCCAGTGCCCTGAGGCAGATACAAGCATCCCATTTCCAAAGAAGGAAACTGAGGCTCGGAATAATGAAGTAACTCACAGTCCCAGGGCTGGTAAATGGGGCCCTGTCCCTTGTACCCCACCACATGGACAGATGGAGAGGACAGAGCCTGGGAGGAGGACATAGGAGGCCTCTGGGCATCCCGCTGATTTCTCTCTTACTAGCAAGGAGCCTGGTAGAGGGCTGGGCATCGTCCCAACAGCACAGAGCAGTAAAGCATGGGGCACCACAGACAGGAAAAGCAGCAGGAGCGGAGCAGCACAGGGCCTCAAGGCAGAAGGCCGACAGCAGGGGCAGGGAGTGGGGAGCAGAGCAAGGGTTGGGGTGCTGCAGACAGGTGCATTGGGGCAGGGGGAGCAGAGGGGCCACAGCTGACGCCTTACCTCGTTCTCACAATGGACCTTGGCCCCGGAGTTGACCAGGACCTGGAGGATCGTCAAGTGGCCAAACCAGGCAGACAGGAGAAGCGCATTCATCCCAAACTAGGGGAGAGGACAGGAGTGGCAGGGCGGGGCCTGGGCTCTGTGTCCACAAAGCCAAGCCACAACCCTGAGGGAGCGCCAAGGGAGCTAGACACCACGCAGTTGTTCCTTTAACAGAGAATGACGGACTATTGTAAATTTTTTGCTATTAGGTGAAATCTAAAGATAAAATAGTTGCCATCTACTCTCTCACCATGAAAGATCACAAGAAAACAAGAAAATGCCAGGCATGGTGGTGCAGGCCTGTGATCCCAGCACTGAGGAGGCTGAGACAGGAGGATCACTGTGAGTTCAAGGCCAGCCTGGGCTACATAATGAGCTCAAGGCCATCCTGGACTACATAGACTTGTCTCAAAAATAAATGAATAATTAAAAAAAAGAAAAAGAAAATTGGAAACCAATTTCAAAATCTATTCTTTAAAAATAAAATTTGGGGCGGGGGATTTAGCTCAGTGGTGTAAGTGCCTGCCTGGCAAGTATAAGGTCATGAGTTCAATCCCGGGTACCCCCCCCCAAAAAAAAAGAAAAGTGGTGTGGGAGCTATAGGTAAATAAGAAGTACAGCATAACAACAGGTAAATCAGGCTTTCAGGGCCTGGGATTTAGCTCAGTGGCATAAGCACCTGCCGGGCAAGCACAAGGTCCTGAGTTCAATCCCCAGAACCAAAATATAAACAAATAAATAAACAAACAAATAAATAAATAAAATTAAAAATAAACTTCATGAGAAACATGCTACAAGGCTGGGAGTGGGTGGCTCAGTGGCTGAGCATTTGCCTGGCAATTAGAAGGCCCTGGGTTCTCTCCCCAGCACTGCAAGAACAAAATAGAAAGAAAACTATGTGACAATGTCTGTATTTTCTGACTGATGAAGACCTTGGCCTGATCTGAGAATCACTGTTTTGGCTTTGTTTTAGTTTTAGTTTCGGTTTTTTGTTTTGTTGTATTTCATTTTTTGTTTTGTTCTTTGAGACAGGCAGGTCTTGAACTCATTCTGTAGCCCAGACTGGCCTCAAACTTGGAGCAATTCTCCTGCCTCTGCCTCCAGAGTGCCAGGATTATAGGTATGCACTACCATGCCTAGCTGAGAATCACTGCTGAAATCCCCCTCAGAACATGGTGGAGGTGATGGCTGTGGTCCCCTGGCTGCACTGCAACCTCTTGGGTATCTTTTGGCAGACAGGGCCAGGGTGCATAGAGCAGGTCATTACTGTGGCATCTCTACACCTAGTAATCAAGGCCTCCTCCTGGTGGGGCCCTGGAGCAGGGAGAAGACAGAGCAAAAAGTATTTTCATGAGCAACTAAGTCTTCACCAGGAGTTAATAATAATAATAATAATAATAATAAAAAGGAGCTGAGTGTGGTACTGCACACCTGTAATCCCAGCTATTTGGGAGGCTGAGGCAGGAGAATGGCAACTTTGATCCCAACCTGGGCAATTTAAGAATTTAGTAAGACTTCATCTTAAAGAGAGAGGGGGATGTAGCTCAATCAGAAGACTCTGGGTCCAATCTGAAAAAAACTTAATATTTTTAAAATGTATCTTTATCAAATGTCATTGTCAGATTCAGCCCTTTCCCCTAACCAGTAGAGCTACTTTTTTTTTTTTTTTTGCTTTTCCAATATTGAGAATTAAACCCAGAAACTTTGCACTGAACTACATTCCTAAGCCCTCCCATCTTTTTTTATTTTTGTCTTATTTTTATTTTTTTTAAATTTAGGACAAGATCTTGCTAAATTGCTCAGGCTGGGCTCAAATTTGGAATCCTCCTGCCTCATCCTCCCAGAGTGCTAGGATTACAGGTGTGTACTACCATGCCCAGTTTATAGAGCCCATGCTGCAGACCCTGTCTTCAGTGTTTGCTCTGTCTGAGGTTGGTGCAGGACAATAACCTCTATGCCAGTCATGGCTCAGTGTTGGCCAGGACAGAGCTTTGTGCCTGTCACAAGAGACCTTGCTTCCGGCGACTCTGCTCACCAGGCCTTCATGCAGCCACAGTTATCTGCTCACATGGTGTCACAGCAGCCTGACGAGGTGCTCAGGACTGAGAGGCCCTGCCACGAACAGCTTTTCATTATCACACAAGGGGAAGCCAGGTCAGCACAACACCCCTGACCCTGGCGACTGATTCTCCACCAGCCTGAATCCAGGTACCAGTGTACCAGTGACAGTCTCAACAACAACTGTAGTCCCAGAGAGACCTGGAGTGCCTCACCCTGCTCTGAGACAGACAGACAGACACCCCCTAAACACACAGTCTCCATGAGGGGCGCCTACCACATCCGCATCGTCCACTGCAGCCCCATGCTCCAGGAGCAGCTGCACAGCCTGTTCGTGCCCGGAGCCCACGGCCCAGTGCAGGGCCACTCTGCCCACCTGTGGGAGGGACCAGGACTGCATCACTGCACCTGCTACCACCCACCGCCCACGCCCTCCCACCAGGATGGCTGCCCTGCGGGCTGGCAGGACCTCTGCTATTGGGGCAAGCTCCTAAGCCCAGGACCTTCACAACTCTGCATGGCCTGGCACTGCCCAAACAGCTGGACATGGTGCTGGCACCTGTAATCCCAGAACTCTGGGAGGCTGAGACAAGAGGATCACCAGTTAGACTCCAGCCTGGGCAACTGAATGAGACTCTTGCTCAAAATAAAAATAAAACAAGCTGGAGATGTAGTTCAGTGCAAAGGCCCTGGGTTTAATCCCCAGTACCACCAAAAATATAACTAAATACAAAGGCTTGGAGGGGCAAACAACTTCCCACCTCTAAGCCCTTGGCCTGCCTGGTAGCCACCCATGCCCTAGGATTATTCTCCAGGCCCAGAGGACACCTGAGACCCTGACAGCCCACCTTGTCTTCAGCTCCTCTACTCATTCATTACTGCCACTGGCCCTTGGGACATCTGGGTGGCCAGGGAAGAAGCCAACCTGCTTCTGTCCCCCATACTCATCAGCTTAGGAGTGGGCTATGGAAGGTAACTGATTTTCTGTGTGGTCTCAGGCCAATCTTGTTCCCACTCCAGGTGTCCACCAGTCCTTCCTCCCTGGGGGCTTCTGGCTGCACTGTCCCTCTGCCTGGACCACAGTCCTTCCCTGGCTCCCTGGAGGCTCTGACCCCTCCACTTGCTCCTGTGACAGTGGGCTGTGAGACTCTGCTTAATGTCTGTCCTCAAAGCCAGGCCACCAGGAAGCAGGGACCACATCCAAAGGTTCTGTGGCAGGGCCAGGAGCCAAGCACTCGGTCAATGAATGTGAGAGCCAGTGAGTGTGAAAATGAATGAATAAATGAATGAACCAACGTGGTGTCCGTATCCTGTCATCCTGAAAGCCCCTGCTTTCTAGCAGATGCTTGACCAGGAGTCCAGACCTAGGCACACTGTGACCTAATGTGACCCATGGCTCCTGCTGTGCCAGCCTGGAAGACTCACAGCACTCACACTTCCTGCCCTCCCGGTCTCTCGAGGTGAGCTGGGGCCACCAGCAAACAGGTGCACAGTGCTCTGAAGCCAGCCAAGTAAACACATCCAGGACACCTGTCTGTGCTGCCCTACCCCAGGCAGTCTCAGGGGTCCCCTGTACCCCTGTCACACCACCTCTGCACCCTCAGGAGACCGGCATGTAACCCTTTTCCCTCAGGAAATTCCTGACTATGCCTGTCCCCAATGTCCCCACCCCTCAGAAGCAATGGCTTCTTCCCCAGGGACTTCCTTGACCTGATCAGCAGGCTAGGACTGTCTCTACCTCACCTCTGAGCCTGGGGGACCGGCCTGGGCTCACTGAGCTTCCCTCCTAGGGTGATCTGGGTGCGTGTCTTTCAGATGGGCTGCGGGGCTGTCCCAACGCACAAGCTATGACTTACGTGATTTCTGGCCTGAACGCTGACCCTCCTGGCGATCAGCTCCTTCATCCTCCCAACCTGGCCCTGCCATGCGGCCTGGTGCAGCTGCCTCTCCAGGGGAAGTACTGCAGAAGGGGAATGCGGGGTGAGGAGAAAGGTCCCCTGCACTCTTCCAGAGCGGCTAGGGCAAGGGGATGCGGAACCAACTTCTCTATGGCTGCATCCTGAGTAGAGCTGGCCAGGCTTCCTATGTGTCAGCCCCGAGCAAAGCCAGAGAAGCCAGCAGGGCTCAGACAGGAATAGCATCCAGGCCTAGTATGTGCTGGGCCTTGGTGGCCACTGTGGGGTGGGTTATTCTGTGTTCTCACTGCTGCCAAACCCATGCTCGGCAGTCGACCAGTGCGAATGCCTGCACCCAGCCCTTGTATCCAGGGCCTGGTAGCCAGGGCTTTGGCAACAAAGGCCACAATGACCCAAATGACAGGCCTGCCATGCCCTTTGCTTCTCTGAATGAAACGTTCCCACCTCCAGCCTCCCTGATGTAGAAGGGGATCTAAGGTTTCCTGGACACACGACCTGCTGTCTCTGGCCCATGCAGTGTTAAACCATTTCCTCCCAGCCACGTGACTGAGGGTGATCATTTACCTAGTGCCTCAGTTTCCTCATTTGCAGGAGGAGGGTGAGAGCCATTGTCATTAGAAAGCAGATGTTGCTAGTGCAGTGTTTGGGGCACCCAAAGGGCTCCTACTCCAACCCCAAGGTCAAGAGTTAGGGAAAGAATTCTGTTGACCACAGAGCTGGGGATGTCGAGGCCTCCTTCGCATAGGGGCCCTGACCCAGGGCAACCCACACCAGGGGCACAGGCCCCTCCTCCCCTGATCTGCACAGCATGTCCCCATGTGCTGAAGCACACACAGTCTTGCTCACGGCCTCACACTGCCTGCCTGCTCCAGTCTACACCAGCCTGCACCGAGAGAGATTTTCCCCGATTTAACTGCAGTTTTCCCAAGCCCGCACCTCAGCATCTATGTGTGAGATAAATAAGCCACTCATCACTGTGACTCAATCAGCTCCTGGGGTGGGGAGTTGAATTGTCAGCTGCTCCCCCATCTGGGACCCAATGAGTCCCCTAGAAAAGCTAAATAGAAGCTCGGGGGAATGGCAGGAAAGAGGCTCCAAGGCAAGGCAGCTTCAGGGCCCTGCTTCAGCCACGGGGGCCCTTCAGGACCTGTCCCAAGGGTCTGCTCAGCCTGGAGGTGAGGGGGGACATGTCCTAACACACGGGGCTCTAAAACAGCCCTGCTCAGCTGGGTATGGCAGTGCACACCTGTTTAATCCCAGCGCTTGGGAGGCTGAAGCAGGACCCTTACAAATTCAAGGCCAACCTGGCTGGGCTACATAGGGAGTTCAAGCCTAACCTGAGCTACAATCAAGACAACACCTCAAAAAACAAAGAGAAGTAAACAAACAAACAAACACCAGCCCCTCTCAGATCCAAACCCCCTGTAGCAAGCAGGCATCCTGTGCTTTTGTTTTCCTTCCCCTAGTACTGAGGTTCAAACCCAGGGGCACTCTACCACTGAGCTGTACCCCCAATCCTTTTTATTTTGAGACAGGGTCTCTCTTAAATTCCCCAGGCTGGCTTCCAACTTGCAGGGGAATCCTACTGCCTCAGCCTCCAGAGTGCTAAAATTACTCATGCACACCACCACGCCTGGCTTGTCCTGGGCTTTGCCTTCCTTAACCTTTTGCTTCCTAAAAACCATGCAGTTCTAGGCTCAGCAGAGCTGTGCCAGTTTCCCGCAGCAGGAGGACCCGGGGCTGGGGAAGCTGAGTTTCCTTGGTCGTAAAACTCCAGGAAGGTGACAGCAGGACTCCATGTATTTATTTGTTTGCTTATGACCAACCGCAGGATTCTGACACCCACTCAGCTGAAGCCTGGGGAGAGGCCTGGTTTGTGTGGGGAAAGGACTCAGGGTCCCAGGGGAGCAGGGGAGCAGGCACTACGGTCTTCCGTCCACAATTGCCTCCTCGCTCTCAGGCGCCACGGTTGCTCCTTTTTAATTTTTATTTATTTCTTTAGGACAGGCTCTCTAGCCTAAGCCGGCCCTGAACTCACTGTGATCCCGCCTGGCGCTGGGATCACTGGTGTGCGCCACCACCGCCAGCCCGGCAGCTGCTCCTTTATTTGAAAACCAGGCTGCGGGGTCAGGGACCCTCAGCCCCAGGCAGAACTCTGCACCCCACCTTAGAAACGCCAGCCCGCGAGGGGGAGGTGCAGTTCGCTTGCTTGCGCATCTTGGACACGGGGCAATCGCACAAAGGGGACTTGGGGGAGCCCTGGGCTCAGCTGTCGCGGCTGCAGAAAGGAGGACTCGCCGTGGGGACCCTGGCCCTGCAGCCTCTGCCCTCTCCCGGCAGAAGAGCCAGTGCGCCCCACCAGCTGCTGCCCGCGGGAGGCGGGAGAGGGGGCGCCAAGGGCCCCGGTACATTGAGCGCTGGGAGGCCGGGGCCCACTTGAGGCTGGGCCAGCGCCCCTCCCCCGGGCTTCGGGGCGCCCCCGGACAGGCACTGGGGGCGGGGGGGGGGGGTAGGTGGGCCTGGGCCTTCAACAGCTCTTCCACTTAGGCCCCCTCCTCCACTCTCCGCTGCAAAATGGAAATAACAACAGGTCCCGCCTGCAGGCTGCGGAAGGCTCGGCGAGGCCTCCGCCACGGTCCTCTTCCTCCTCCCCGCGACCACCGGGGCCCGCAACGCCCGGAGATGCCGCCGAGCTCCCGCAGCTGTCGCTCGCCCCGCCCGGCCCAGAGACCCGAGCTCTGGGGCCCTCGCGCCGCCAGCCTCGCCCCTCCCCGCGCGGCCGGGGGAATCGCCCCGGGCGCCGCCAGAGAGCGCCGCCTCCATCCGCGCTCGGGTCCCCGCCAGCCGCGACGCAGCTGTTGGGCCTCCGCGACGCGCGGGCTTGGGCTCCGCGGCTCCGGACACGGGCTCAGATCCCGCCCCCACCTGCGCGCGCCCCGCCACCCCTCGGGCCCCGGAGCGCGTTCCCCCAGCTCGCCCGGCCTCCAGGCCCCGGCAGCGCCTCCCACCCTCGACTCCGTAGCCTTGGTCCTGCAACCCCAGGAGCAAGAAGGCCAGACACCTTAAGCCTTGAGCAGCCCGCGCAGGGCTACAAACGCGCACGAGAGATGGTCAGGGTCGCTTGTAATCGGAAAAAACACCAGTTAAAAAGACAATGAGCTGTCACCTACAACAATGAGATTGTATAAAAAGTTAGAAAACCATAGCCAAGCCGGGTGGCACAAGCCTGTAATCCAGCACTCTGGGAGGCTGAGGCAGAAGAATCTCATTTAAACTTAGGCTGGGCAGTTCAGCAATTTAGCCGAGACCCTGTCTCAAAAAACACAAAATAAAGAGGCCGGAATTTAGCTCAGTGGCATAAGTACCTGCCTGGCAAGCGCGAGGTCGAGTTCATACCATACCAAAAAACTACCCCCCCGTACCAAAAAACTACCCCC
>PVLA01007977.1:0-95894 GCA_004027455.1 Hydrochoerus hydrochaeris | reverse complement strand
GCAGTGAGAGTGTGGGTGTGAGCAGTGAGGGTGTGAGCAGTGAGAGTGTGGGTGTGAGCAGTGAGGGTGTGGGCGGTGCATCTGTGTTAATATGCACGTGTGTGCACTTGAGTCCGGCCCGCAGGAACACGCCTATGTGCTGTTCTGTCCGCCATCCACTTGCTGCAGAGCCCAGGGCCGGTCACACGGCTCAGCTGAGGCAGGGAGGCCACAGCTTTGCAGCCCTGTGCCAGGCGGAGCCTGAGAGCCTGAGCTGCCACTGTGCGAGTCCCAGAGTCCCAGGGACAGACCGGAGTCTGAGGGCCTCGGGCAGCAGCGGCAGAAACGGGCTGAGCTGGGAGTGTCCTTCCCTGCCCCCTGCCCTCCTCTCCACCTGGGTCATGGCCTGCAGACAATGAGACCTTATTCCAGAGGGTCCCTCACTCAGGCCGCCACATGCCAGTTGGGGAGACCCTGTGGGCCTGGAACCAGCTGTACCTGCAGATGTCCAGGCAAAGGGAGAGAGAACCAGCATGGGGCTGTTTATAAGCTAAGAAAATCTTTCTAAAAATGTGCTAAGAAGTTTTTATGTCATATCTGGACCTTGAATTCCACATTTTATTTGTGGAGATAATTTTTCTAATATGCTAATATGGTGAGTTTTAAAAATAAATGTTCTAGTATTAATCAACCGTGTTAATTCATCGCCTCTACAGCTGGACCTCACCTGGTCACGCCGTGTCACCTCCTTAGTCACCAATGGGTCTGGCTGTATTGCTGCCCTGAAGCTGGGTTCCGGCTCGGTCCCAGAGTACCTGGGGACGAGGTGACTGCAGTGTCCTGACAGAGCGGGGCTGTTTCTCTTGCAGTCTCTGTACAAATGCTGGGACTGAGGTCACCCACTTCCCAGGTTCTCGGGGTCAGGCAGCAAAGCCTCTGCTTCCAGAGTTTTTGCCGAGGGCAACACTGTCACTATAGATTGCTTCCCACTGTTAGGGACATCTGATTTTGCATTTCTCCGAGTCTGCTCTGCTACCTGCTGCCTTCCCAGGGTGCCACGCACAATAGCAAGGTCCTGCAGTCAGAGCCGCTCTTAGGACCTTCTCACCTGTTTCTCTCTGTGCCTGTGGCTCTGTTTTTTCCTTTCCATTTATGCCTTTAGAAAATGTAACAAGTAGCTGTTTATTTATTGTGTTAACTTCTTTTCTCCTTCTGTGACTCTTGGATTTAATTAGATCATAGCTCTTTTGAACCTAATTTTTTTGAAGGCAAATACTGAGGGCTCCAACTGTATCTTAGGAGTTTGACATGAAAAACTAGATGGTGAGGTCTTGTGACTTTAGTCAAAATTTTCCCTTTGGCCTCTGTATTGACCACAAGGATTAAACTTTCTAGAGGATGACTTTTTCTAGTTGACTCCCTGGCTTTGTTTCCTAGCTTCAGTGTGCTGTGGGGAGCAGTGTAGTTGGGCAGATCCCAGGCTCTGGGGTGCCTGGCGGCCAGGGGTTTTTGCGGTGTGTCCCCCAGCAACTCTGTGTGCTTTAAAATACTGTGTCCTTCCCAGGGGTCGGGTGTCAGGTGTGGCTGAGTTGGCTCATTCAAGCTCCATGGTTTTCATGCTGGCAGTTTTTACTTTTTCTCACTGAGAATTTTCTGAGGAGTCCATTTTGTCTAGCAATTACTGAGAAATGTTTTCACATTTTCTACTACTGCGTGATGATGGTTTTGATAATATTTCCCTTGAGCCCCGGCAGTCTGGGCCCATATAATGTGTGGTAATAATCAAATCCTCTGGCAGATTGAAAATCGATACATTTCTCCAGTGAATGGAACTGTTTATCATTATGTAGCAAATTTCCTTATAAGGACTAATGCTATTTGCCTGAATTTTCCTTTGATATTACTAGGACTAGAGTTGCCTTTGCTGTTACCATTTTCCTGAGTTTTTTTTTTTATTATTATTTAGCTTTCAGTCCTTCTGTGTGTTTTAAGTGTTTCTCTGGTAATGAGCACATACCAGGCTGAATTTTGTTTTGTTTCTTAAAATATACCAGCTAAGATCTTCATTTGAGAATTTAGTCCATTTATACTTATTGTAATTAGTCATTTATTTACTTTTTAGATACTGGAGATTGAGCTCAGAGTTTCCCGCATGCTAAGCACATAGCTTACAACTGAACTACGCTCCCAGCCCACTTCTGACATCACATCTGGAATTGTCCACTTGCTCCCTCCCCACTCTCTTTCCTCATTTGGACTGTTGTTTTCCCCTGCTCATCGATTCTTTCCCCCCTCTCCTTCCTTCAACCATCTGCACTGGACCTATTTCCCTAGAGTTCTCCTACATAGCATAGCAACAGTCATAGAGGGCAGGAGTAGGGTCGCGCCCTCCTCTCCCTTCCCCTCCCAACTCCTTGCTGTTGCATGTGGCATTTTGAATCCTGCCTGGTGCACCCCCACCCTGAGCAGTCCTTGATTCATGTGTAATAGCTGGTCAGTCTAGACCACCGCACATATACCCGGGCTCCCTCTTGCCTTGCAGGTGGCAGGAACCACAGCTCATCTCCTCCAGTTTGAGCCTGCCCTTCAGAGCCTGTCCCACAGCTCTCTCACTCTTTCTCTGCCCCCTCTCTCAGGCCAGCACTTTCCCTTGCATGAGGTGCCTGGTTGAGTTATTTTCTCAGGACTCCCCAGGAGCTGCCTGACCTGTGCTCTCCACTTGCCACTGCTCTCAAGGTGACAGGGTCCTCTCCCTGGGCATGGCCTCCCCAGGCTGCAGATCTGCTTTCCATGAATTACCTAGTCTGCAACGTTCTCTTCTATTCCAGAGGACAAAATGGGCAGAAGCCTGGATCTCCAGGCTAATTCCCGCAACAGCCAGAGTGAGGCTATTCCCAGGACACAGGTGAAGATTCTTGCTGTGTCCAGAGATCCTGCTCACCTGCCTTCCTGGTTCCTCATCCTCAGTCCTGATCTTTCAAACCCTCAATATGTTCTGTTGCTCTCTTCTTCTGGAAGGTTCTGGAAGGTTCGCCAATTCTCCTAGCCCACTCCCAGATTTCCTTCAGCCCTTGGTGTTGTCAGTCCTTCTTTCAGCTTCCAGGAAAATGGAGACCAGAGAGACAAAGGATGTCTCTCCCCACCACCCCAGCTTCACGTTTCTGTCAGACAAAACACCTGAACAAAATCTTTCGGGGGAAAGGTGTCCTCTGGCCATGGTGTTGGAGGTTGTGGTCAGAGGCTCCATGGGCAAAGGCCTCTGAGAGGCAGGGCACCGTGGTGCATGGACAAGGCGAGGAGCCTGATCTCCTTGCGGTGGCCAGAAAGGTGGGGTGGTGGGAGAGGCCAAGGGGCTGGGGCCAAGACGGTCTTCAAAGTCACACCATGCTCCTGGTGACCGTTTCCTCCACCTGGATGCCACCTCCTGAAGTCCAAGGTCACCAGATTAACCCCCATGCGGGCAGCGACTCCACTACCCCATCTAGACCCTGTCTGAGCGCCGTGGCCCTGGGGACCAAGCCTGCCACACAGGAACCAAACTTGGGGGGCTCCAGATCCAGACTGCAGAAGACATGGATTGACCCAGGGACAGCCTGAGGACTGAGACTTGGGTGTCTCCCCATGCCATGCCAGCCCGTCCTCACACCAAGGCAACCCACGCCCTTCACAGTGAGAACGTCAGTGTTGATCCCTCTCCCATTTTATTTTACAACTTCATTAAGTTTTTACACCATTAAAACTGAAGTAGAGCAGAAACTCCACCCTCAGGCTCTCCTCCTCTGCAGTGGCGGCCACCCTCAGGCTCTCCTCCTCTGCAGTGGCGGCCACCCTCAGGCTCTCCTCCTCTGCAGTGGCGGCCACCCTCAGGCTCTCCTCCTCTGCAGTGGCGGCCACCCTCAGGCTCTCCTCCTCTGCAGTGGCGGCCACCCTCAGGCTCTCCTCCTCTGCAGTGCCGAGTTCTCCTCCTAAACTCATCTTTCATGTCAGAGGTCCACTAGGAGGACGCAGGCTGACATTTGAGTTTTGAGCACTGTTTGAAATGATCTTGAGTTTGCTGGATGTGGGGGTGCATGCCTGTAATTCCAGCACTCAAGAGGCTGAGGCAGGAGGATTGCTCTGAGTTTGAGGCCAGCCTGAATTACATACTGAGACCTCATCTCAATGCCCCCCACCAAGAAAGAAATAATGAGTTTTTTCTTTAGCCAATTAAAATACTGATCACACTGATAACATCTTTCAAATACTGATCCAGGCTTCCATCCCTGGAATAAACCTTACCTGGTCACAGGACATAATTCTATTTAAATACTGTTGCACCCAACTTGCTAACATCAGTGTCAGTAAGAGCTACTGGACGGTCTTCGGCTTCAGGCTCAGGGCGAAGACTCAGACTAGTGTCTGGCCTAAGGGTTACAGGCACCTGGGGGATGTAGGCATTCAGGGCTGCCTGCAGGGTGTCCGAGAAGACCAGACCTGGGGGGCAGCGCCGTAAGTCCCGCTGTGTCCTCTCTGGTGGCCTTTTTATTGTGGTCCAGCTTCTGACTCTGCCCTCTTCCCCCTCCCACTCAGAGGTCTACCTTTTGTGACACTGTGGTGGCCACTGCTGCTGACTGAATATTGCACGGCACAGCTTTTTGTGTTTTCAAACCACTCACACTGCTGTGCGTGGAGAGTCCCCCACACAGCACTTAGCCGGTCACTGGACGCCTCGCCCCACCTGCCTCTAACCATGTCACCAGAGGCTGACTCTTAAGGGAACGTTATGGCGAAGAAAGCTGGCTTCTTTCCTTTTCGCTTTGTCTCCTCCTGTCTTGTGGGGAGCCCTTTCCCCCCCTCAGCATCACCGGAGCATGGGTGCACCCCTGGGCCTGGCACGGTGCCCCCTGGGTAGAACTGGACCTGCACACCAGGCTGCACAATTCATAAATCATCACGCTGAGATTAGTAACAAAACCAATAGCAGAGCCACTGCCATGTATCCTGCGATGAACTACACGACTGTGCATGTGAAAACCTCAGTCCTGTGCTCATCTCCCGGGATACGAGGTGACACTCGCCTATGTGGCGAGGTGACAGGCACTGGGATGCGGTGCTGGGCTTCCAAGGTGCTGGCGAGAGGACCAGGTCATGGCGGTGCGGGGCTGGCTTCCGCGGGTAACTAAGGGAAGGTGGAGTGCTCGGGCAGGGCCCCGACATCATGCTTCACAGCCAGACGACTCGTCGGGCACTCGCTACTGGGGTCCGCTTGCACCGGCTTGGACGCGGTGGGCAGGCCTTACTCCTCTGCCGCCTGGTATTTCCAATATAGTTGTCCATTTCCTGTGCACTGAGAATTACGAGTGTACCAGTACGAGTAAGCTGAAGACAGGCTGCAGCTTCGGAGGCAGGGAAGGGCTGCCTTCATCAGTCCTCGGGAAGAACACAGTTCCTCTCCCGTTTCTATTTAGAGAACATCCTCTAGCAGACTTGATCTGCTCCTCTCATGATCCCCTTCCGGCTGGATTTCCGCGGCAGCCCTGCGGGACACTTTAGCTGGTACAGAATTCTGGCTGCCATTCTCCCTGCGCAGCGGCAGCTGCTCTGCCGACCCCTGAAGGGGAAGCTGAGCCGCCGTCTGCTCAGCCTCAGAGCTGCTCTCTCAGGCTGCTGTGAGGGGCCTGGGCATGGCACGAGCTCCTGGGGGATCTCACTTGTAGCTCATCCCACCCCCAGTTGGGCAATCACTGACCTCCTAGAATTCCCCTCCGCTGCACCCTTCTGGACAAGTCCCCGGAAAAGCCCTGCCCCGACTCGCTCCCCCAGCCTTCTCTCTGCTGCTCAGGCTGTGTGCGTCCTGTTAGGGTTACGGCTTCTCTCCTGGGCTCCTGCTACCCGGCTTCATCCTTTACCTCTACACTGTTACACGGGCTTCACTTCAAATCAAGTGCATTAACACACAGAAATTCAAAAGCCAACAAGCCGTCTCAGGCTGCATTCTGTCACTCTCACCACACCTCGGAAGAAGCTCACGGTTATTGTAACCAAACACCAGAGGTGGCCGACTTTACAAAGAAAAGGTCAAGCTGACAGTTCTGGGGCTCAGAGTCCAAGGTCAGGCGGTCCCTGGGTTCCAAGGCACCATGAAGGGAGATCCCATTCTGAAAGATGAAGCCAGAGAGCAACCCAGGAGCCCACAGCTCTGCCAGGACCATATGTCCTGGGACTGAGGGACAACTGGGCTCTGCTTCCGGAAGGGCCATACCACCTCTGGACACCAGGACCAAGCCTCTGATGTGCGGCCACTGGGGACAACCACTCCCGTCCCCAGGTCCCTGTCCTCCTCCCATGGACAGCACAGTGCTCCACATTCCACAGCCTGTTTTAATCAGCGTGGGATGGCTCAGATGCCCCAAGCCTCCTGGGAGCCGCAGTGCATACTCATGACACAGCAGCAGGGCGGGGAGAAAGACCCGAGAGGTGAAAGGCGCAAACCAGCCTCAGCCAGAGGGTGGACAGGGACCCACAGTGCCAAGTCACCCTCTGTGCACATTGGGCTGTGCCTTGCAGGTGCTTTCCTGGCCAGGTGGCACGTCGTGGCTACCCTGCCTTCTGGGACCCACCCTCCAGACGCTGTGCGAGGTCACTGCCTGAGAAGCCACTGAGGATTGTCACTCCTGCTGTGTGCCGCAGAACCGGCCCCTTGCCTGTGTCCCCGAGAGGTGCTGGGCTGCTTGGGGCACCGCTGGAGTGGTTGCGCAGTGCTTCACGGGGATCAGGTTGCCAAGGTGGCCCTGGGCGGTGGCCGGAGGACAGGCTGAGACTGTTCTGTTCTTCCCACCTCTGGACACATCACAGAAGGGCAGCCCTGCAGGCCTCAGCTGCTGGACCCACTTTCCCACGGTGGTCCCGGTGTGAAGCCCCGTTCCTCTCCCTGCGCCTGTCTCTGCAGAAGGGAGCTGCTTTTTTGGCTCTGTTCCTGCCCGGCAGGGGCTTTCTGCTGTTTCCCTTTGCTGGCAGTCAGCTGCGAGCAGCCCAGAGCTGCATTGTTCCAGATCCGGGGTCAGGGACCACACAAACACTCCCCCACCAAAAACACTCCCTGGGCTGCAATGGCCCCACCCCCAGGGTTTGAGATCGAAGATTCACTCGGTAGGAGGAACACTTGTGGGCTGGGGCCATACATCCAACTGCACACTGCACAAACCTGGGCGTCTTCAGAACTTTCTTGTAGATTCAGTTCTCCCACAAAGCCTAACAGGAAGCAGAAAGGCAACCCTGGAAAGCCCGGGACTGGCAAATCTCAGTATTTTATTAAAATAGCATATTTACCCACGTTTAACCAAGAATATTTAACTTTGTCCCACCCGCCCCCAAACACGCAGCACAACACAGTAGTGATTTTGGGGCTCCTTGATCGTAGTGACCAACAGAAACACAAAGTCAAGTTTGCAGCTCAAAAGTGGGCCTGGAGAACTCTGCATTAAAACCAACATCCGGCTCGGCGGACCCTCTCTGAGGAGGACAGCGCTGCGACGCCCACCCGACAGACAATACTGCTGGGTTTTCTTCCTGGTGCATAGAATAATGCTTCGTGGGTGAGCACCCACTTTTATAAATAAATTCGGCATTTTTCATCCCGCTTAATGTTCCTGTTCAGCTTCACAAAGAAACCAGAAAATAAAACTGTCGAAGACAGTCATGACACAGGCTCTCACAGCAAGGTAAAAACTTGAAATACGCAGAGACGCACCTAGGCTACTGTACGTAAAAAGATTCAAAAAGTGCAAGGCAGAGTCCGCAGTTTCTGGGGAGCTTCTAGGCACATCCGTGTCTTTAAAGTGAGCTTCGGAACAGATTCCAGTTTGTTCTTCATGACACCTGTCTGAGGTCTTAAACGGAAATGGAGCCAACGTCCGCGGCCCGAGGGTGCAGGCTCAGGTCCGCCGCGAGCGGCCCTTCTTGATCCTGGCGGGCTTGGGCTTGGGGATGTACTGGTTGTTGGCCTGGTACTCCAGCTCTTTGCGGAAGTAGTGGATGGCTTTGTTCAGACCTTCCTCCAGCGGGACCTGGTGGCAGAGAGCAGACACAGTCACCCGGGCAGACACACAGCTGCAGGGGTGGCAGCGATGGAAGTTCTGGCTCGAGACCTTCGGGCACCTCTGGGAGCCACAAAACCTCGCCACTGAGGAGCCCCCACTGAGAGGCCATGGCCCAAGCTGCTTCCAGAACTCGCTGTGCTGGCGCGTGCACTCCAGCCCTGGGACCCCTCATCTCCGCACCCGTCATGGAGATCACTGTCAGCACCCTGCAGGGTCCTTCACTCAGGGGGGGATGTGTCCAGGGCCACTGGCCCGACCCACGGCACGGCCCTCCCCGTGACATCAGCCCTCTGCACCTGCTAGACAGGCCACTGCATTCCACACTCCTCTAAGAGGGGCCCTTGACAAGCCCCGCAGCAGCGAGGCAGCTGTATCCAAAGCCGCCTTCAGCAGACAGGAAACGGGTTGACCAAGCTGCTGATTCTAAGTGTAAAGAGAGGCGAAATCCTGGCACTAAGGGAGGCTGAGGCAGGAGGACTGCAAGCTCAAGTCCAGCCTGGGCAACCTAGCAACAAAGCAAGAGCTTGACTCAAAAAATAGAAGAACAGTGGGGATGCAGCTCAGTGTGAAGGCTCCGGGCTTAATCTACACCTCCAAAGAAACGGAAAAAGAAAACCCCGGCATTCAGAGAATGCTGGGTGGTGCCTGCCGATGTCCAGGAACCGCTGAAGCCAGGGCTCTGGCTTGACGTGGCAATGGCTGCATGGGCACAGAAGTACAGCCCAGCCCATCAACCTGTGCACTCCATCGGGGCCGGCGCGTGCCACACGCACGCACTGAGTTACGTGCACTGAGCACACACACTGGGCGCACTGAGTATGCACAGTGAGCGCAGCACTGAGCATGCACCGAGCACACACTGAGCACGCACACCAAGCACACACACCGAGCACACACACTGGGCACACTAAGCACACACTGACCACACACACTGAGCACGCACCAAGCACACACACCGAGCACACACACTGGGCACACTAAGCACACGCTGAGCACGCACCAAGCACACACTGACCACACACACTGAGCACACACTGAGCACGCACCAAGCACACACTGACCACACACACTGAGCACGCACCTACCACACAGCATGCACTGTGCACACACACACGAGCACACTGGGCACACACACTGAGCACGCACACCAAGCACACACACTGAGCACACACACTGGGCACACTAAGCACACACTGAGCACGCACCAAGCACACACTGACCACACACACTGAGCACACACACTGAGCACACACACTGAGCATGCACCTACCACACAGCATGCACTGTGCACACACACACGAGCACACTGGGCACACACACTGAGCACACGCATGCAAGCACACACACATCACACAATTTGCCGAAGACATGTACGTTTCCTCCTCTCAGACTTCTCCAAATGTTCTGAGGAACGAGTGCCAGCAGGGGGTGAGGACAGCAGATGCCAGGGCCCTGAGACCCAGTAAGCACAGGGCTCCCCTAAGGGACATGCTTTAGTTCCCACACAGTGGGTGGGCATTAGCTGTGTTCTGCTTAAAATTCAGGCACTGTCTACCGGGGGCCACGGTGAATCTCTCCCACAGCTCCACACCTGCCTGTGTGCGCCTGGTGTCCGTGGCACACTGAGGCATCGGTTCTGCCCAGCCAGCGCCCTCCCGCTTTGACTTCCATCTGTGTACTCTGCCCTCAGCCACTCTGGGGTGAGGGGAGCAGCTGACTCTGGGACCCCATGGCTCTGCACTCAAGGGACCCTTGCTCAGGTCATTGTGACGGGCAGTTCTGGGACCAGGTGAACTCTGGGCAGGTCACTGCCTTTGACTGTACCTGACAGGGTGGCAGCAGTGCCCACTGTCCACACCAGGGTGCTCCACATCCACCCAGCACCTTCATTTCTGCTCTGAGCATGAGGCCATACGCAGTGGGCCCCAGGGGCAAGGGGAGGGGACAGGGACACAGCAGTGGACACCACAGTGGGCCTGTCTTGCCTCTCACAGGGAGGGAACGGGCCATGCAGCATCCTGCAAGGAGGAGCAGGCTGTGGGGTGAGTGGGGCTGCTCAGCTAGGGCCCAGGAGGCGGGTGGCATATCACTCCTTCCAGCTGGGGCTGAGCCCCTGGACACAACCTTCACGATGGTGCCAGTGTGTGGCTTCAGGGGTGTGGCACGGGTATCTCCTGGTGACAGGATAGGCACAGGGTACTGGAGAAGCGCTTCAGGGTGTGCAGCGAGCCCATGCCTCCTGGGCCCTGGACAGGGCAAGGCTCGCAGGTGGGGACCCCCACTCACCACGGGCTCCCACCCCAGCATCAGCTTCGCCTTCTTGATGTCCGGCTTCCTCTTCTGAGGGTCGTCCTGGGCTTCGGAGAGAAACTGAATTTCACTGCCACTACCTGCACGTGTGAATGAGATGGGAGGTGAGCGAGGACAGGTGCCACCCACGTGGGTCTGCTTCTACCACACAGCAAACCACACCTACACAACTCCATGATGCCAGGGCAGGTGGGGCACCAGGACTGAGGCTACAGTGCAGGACTTCAGCAGCAGTGCCTCACTGGGAGGGTAGACACAGATTCCAGTGCAAAGCCCAGGACCACACATGGCGGGGCTGGTGCAGTAAGACGATACCCTGCAGGATGGGGTCAGCCGCCTGGAGTAGGGCAGAACCTGAGAACATGGCAAGTCCATGCCCGGGGCTGCAGTCCTCACAGGCCACTGCTCCACAGGCCCAGCCCAGCTGCATTCTGAGTGTAAACTCCTGGTCAGTTCCAGAGGGGACCCAGTGCACAGGCTCGTGGTGAGGATAGGGGCCATCCCAAGGCCACATAGTGCCCAAGCCTCAGCCCAGCCAAGCTGCAACAAGAGCTCCAGACGTGCCAGAAACCCACAGGCTGCCTCATTCTCTGCCCTCTGACCTCCGAGTCTCACCAGGACCAACGTCTGGAAATCAACTCTTGCCTTGGAGGTGCAGGGTCACCGAGCAAGACAAAGCCTACCCATCTCCATCTCTATTAAGTGAGGAATCAGAAAGCAATCAAGTGCTCCCAACCACAAGCTCTGCTTTGACCAACACCATCCGTAGACTGGTGCTGGCCGTGGACTGGTACCTGCAGGTGGTCTGGCCCGGCAAGTGTCTGTCCTACTCACCCACAAGGGTCTTGATCAGCTGGGCAAACTGCAGGATGGTGTGCTCTTCGGGGTTCCCCTGAGGAAGACACAGCTTCTGATTATAAGAGCAAGGACAGCAGCAGCCACCCTCCACCCAAGCCACGCAGCAAACAGGGCCCCGGCGCTGCCCAGGGAAGCCTGGGCAGTTGCTCACCAGGTTCACGGGGCTACTGACATTGCTGTTCATGAGTGCCACCAGCCCGTTCACCAGGTCGCTGGAAGAGAAGGGGTGGTGAGGTGTCCCACCGCGGGGCTCCCGAGTGCCAACCCCAGCCCCCGGAAGGATGCTCGAGGCCTCCCCATAACAAAGCCCGCATGGCAAGCCAATGGCATTCAACACCCTGCAACTCAAGATGGCGTGGGTGGTGCTAAGGTGCCCATGGATGGAATGACACCGGTGACCGCTGGATTTGTATTCAGCAGGGGGGTAGGGACCGTGACATGGGATGGTGGTGGCGATGAGTGTGGCTGCCATTGTGTGCTGCTGAACACTCAACCAGAGATGGGGTCAAGAGGCCACCCCCAAGATGGTGCCTCTGCCACGCCCTGGGGAAGCCCACGTCCAATACACGCCTGTGTGCGCTGGCGGCTCAGAAGCGGGTGATCGCTTAGAAGGTAAGACTTGCTGAGGTGAATGGAGCCCAGTATGGGGTCCCATACTGGCAAATCACAGACGAGGCCGAACCACATAGGTATTGGACCAGGGGACACGGCTGCCCATACCCCAGGCTTCGCCTGCTGCCCCTGAACACCTGGGCAGCTGTGGGGGAGTCAGGAGTGTCACACGGATTGTGATTGGCCAGGCCACGGAGATGAGGAAAAGTAAGCAAACCATTGCTTACCAAGGTTTGGTTCTTAGTTTCAGAAGCTTTTAAGTGTGGTTCTGTTAAGAAAAAGTTACTTTGTAAAAATGACACTCACTACTGAGCAATAGCACCTGCCCCGAGTCTCTGAGACGTCGCCAAAGTTCCGTCCTGGCGGCCCAAGGAGCCCACACAGAAACCTCCCTCCTGCCCATCGTTATGGGGAGGAGCAGGTCTGGACGGGTCGTGGTGAACCAGACAAAAACTCTGGATCACACGGCACTGATATTTTTGGAAAAGTGGGGTAAAAAACTCATTTCTACTTTTTCATTTTCAACAAATGAGTAGTGCGTATGAACACGCGCAATGTCACCCGCACGGCTCAGGAGCAGATGCCAGGCCCCGCTGAGCTCGGAAGGCTCTGCAGCCAGCCACGGAGCTCTGCAGGGTTCCCAGCCTGAGCTGGAGTGGCTGCCGGGCCAGAGGGGAGGCTGCCCATCTACTACTACACAGGGAGCCGGCGGCTTCTAAGGTCAGGACTGGAGACATCGCACCCGTTTAGCCTGAGGCTCTCAAAGTGTCATTCTGACAAAGTGACTTTTTAAAAGAGCACAGCATGCATCTGCCATGGCAATGAAGACACTCCCTGGGCGGGTGGGCGTGGAACTCTGAGTCATGCCAAGAGGTCCATGGGACGCCCAGGGGTGGGCTCCGGCCCCTGCCTGCTGCCTCGGCTTGGGAACAGCTGACTGAGTGGAGGAAGCGCCACCTGGATGCCATGTGTTTTGCTGTGACATAAAGGATTATTATTCCCACAAAAGCAGCCTATTAAAAACAGCAGAACTGCAGCCAGTTAACCAGCTTGGCGAGGTGCTGAGTGAGGGCCCACATGGGGCACAGGACGCCTCTCCCAGACCCATTCACAGGACAGGGCTGGGCAGGCCACAGACAGGGACTTCCACAGAGTCCACACCTGCACTTCCTGGGGTGCCACTCAGGCCGTGTCTGGGGTGGGCAGCCTGGGAGACTGGACACGCCAGCAGCGGCCAGTACTCAGCACAGCACCACTGAGTTCTTACAATACTTTACTCAGTGCCCTGGGCTCCATGGAACTTACCTGAGGCTGCTCAGGTGACTCCTGACCTGCAGCCTCTGAGTCCCTGTAAGCAGCAGGAAGCAGGCACAGCCCCTGTGCTCTCACAAAGCCCTGCGCCCAACTTCATCCAGACTGTGGGAGGTGCGGGGGGGAGTCACCTGGGCTGCTGCTGCTGCGCTGTGCAAAGAGCTCGGGCTGGGCCCTGGGCACTTGCCCAGCTGCACCCCAGCGAGGGCTGCTGCCCCACTCCGAGTCACCATGGGCAGGACAGCAAGCACTGTGGCGGCCGTGTACCTGCGGCTGTGCTCTGGGACAAATGGGAAATGGGAAAAACCTATAGCAGCTGCGGCAATGTTTAAGTTGCCTTTACCAGTGTCCTCAAAGACACCTACACAGACCCCGATCTGAGGGACAAGGTCCAGGGGTGGCTGTGGAGGGGCCAGGGCTGCCCCCACAGCACCCCAGGGTGCTCCCAGGCTCCAAGGTGCTTCTTGAAGGACAGGTATTTGGGGCTCCTTACATGACGGCAAAACCACACGGGTTAAAGGACAGAACCGGGCTTCCCACTGCTGCAGGAACCCAGAAACCGACAGAGCTGCCCCAGCTGCACTACAGCAGCCGGGCCCTGCTGCAGGCCCTCACCCCTGGCACAGCCTTGGGCCCATCCTGCGACCTTCCTGCTGTGCCTGTCACAGGGCACAGCCGACAGCTGCACCACAGCGGCCGGGCCCTGCTGCACCCAGCTGCACCACAGCGGCCGGGCCCTGCTGCACCCAGCTGCACCACAGCGGCCGGGCCCTGCCGCGCCCAGCTGCACCACAGCGGCCGGGCCCTGCTGCGCCCAGCTGCACCACAGCGGCCGGGCCCTGCTGCGCCCAGCTGCACCACAGCGGCCGGGCCCTGCTGCGCCCAGCTGCACCACAGCGGCCGGGCCCTGCTGCAGGCCCTCACCCCTGGCACAGCCTTGGGCCCATCCTGCGACCTTCCTGCTGTGCCTGTCCCAGGGCACAGCCAACACAGGCCAGGCTCAGGCGCACTGCTGGGACACGGGAGCTGGGACACGGGAGCAGTGCCATGGAGACCCACCCAGGAAGGCGTTTCTCTGCGTTCAGTCCACATCAGGTCACAGCCTCGGCTCGTTCTTTCCCGGGACTTGCTCACCGGGGCCAGGAGACTGAGGTTTTTTGTGTGTTTATTCTCTACTTTTTTAGGATTTCTGAGGCAGGGTCTTGCCACACAGTTCAGGCTGGCCTTGAACTCACAGGACACTCCTGCCTCGGTGCCCCAGTGCTGGGCTCACAGGTGTGTGCCACCACACCCAGCAGAAGGCCGAGGTTTAGCACAGCTGGGGTCTCCACCAGCGAACAGAGAAGAGGAGCCCTTAGCTGAAAACCCTAACACCCAGGGGCCAGGCAGCTCCACTGCCCAACACTAGGTGGCAGCACAGAGCCACTCAGGAGCTGGGAGTCATGGAACTAATTCTGGAATAGAGACCAGCAGGCGCTTCCTTCCTTCCCATCTACAGTTAGTACTGCAGAGGTCACTGAGGCACAGGGGCTGAGCTGCCTCCCGTGGTCCCGCCCTGGCCAGGACCCAGGCCAGCCTCACCTGACGTACTGGAACGCCCTTGTCTGCGACCCAGATCCATACACCTGGAAGGAAACCAAGAGTGAGGCTGGGGAATGGTCTGGGAATTGTGGGGTGATGGGAAAGAGACCCTGGAGGAGGCGGGCAGGGACAAGGCTGGGACGCACACTGCACTTCCAGGCAGTGACCTGCAGCAACAAGGTTCTCTAGAGGCAGCTGTGCAGGACTCTGCCTCCTCTAGCGCCCCCCGCCCCGTGTGCCGGGCACTGCCTGGGTTCTGCCAACCCCCCCCCATCACAGCTCCGGCATCCTGCAGAGGGCTCTCTGCCCGCTACCCATCAGGACACAGGGCTGCAGCATCCTTGGAGGAGAGGCCCAGGTGACACAGGTGTGGCAGGAGCCTGGGTGGGGATGGGGTGCAAGCTGGCAATGGCCATGTGATCCCCTTTCCTGCCCTGAAACCTGAGGAGCAGCAGGCAGAGGCCCGGCGCCACCCAGTGCTTCTCAGCCTGAGCAGCAGGGAGAGAAAGGGTTGTGGGGCAGGTGCTCTGCGCTCCGCTGGGCTGTCACTGCATCTGCCTTCCTCTGCTTTAGGGAGGCAGGGTGAGGCTCAGGTACCCTTCCCACTTCCCGGCTGACCCGATCTGGGCCACACGAGGCCCAGCCTGCGATGGCACCCACCGTGAGCGGCTCGCCCTGCAGCGCCTGCAGGATGAAGTTGCTGACCACCCGCCCATCGTTCATGTGCATGCGGGGACCAAAGGTGTTGAAGATCCTGGCCACTCGTACCTCCACACCCTCCTGCAACAGAAGAGGTAAGGCTGGGGCGGGGGCAGCAGGCGCATCGCCCGGGGCTGTACGTTCAGCACCCCGTATGGGAAGCGAGACAGAGGAGCTCGCTTTTGATTCCAGGAAGGAATGGCTCTCCTGATTCTGTCACGGGCTCATCGGACACCCCCGCGCAACTGGAGACCTTGCACAAAAGGTCAGGGACCCACCGCGGCAGCAGAGGCCCCTGCACCGGCCGTGGCTGAGAAGCTGCAGGACAGTGGCCATGCCGGGGAACTCAGACCATCACTCTCTCTCCAGTAAACAGCTACTTTCCCGAGAGACAGCGTGCACTCTGGCTCCCCATACAGGGCCTCCCTCCCCGGCTCTGTCCTGCGAGTCAGTGGTGAGGCATTAAACGAAGACAGGAAGCCAAATCCACACCCCACAGAGCTCCCCTGACACTTGACACTGCTTAGCTGCTGGGGGCAAATGACAGGGAGGCGACTGTGCCCAGTGCCCGGGCGCCAATGGACCACAACTTTGGAACCTGCCACACAGGGACAGAGGTGCGGAGAAAGCTGTCACAGTGCAGCACCCTCCTGCAGTGGTGCTCTCGCCCTCCCGCTGGCCCCGGGCCCTGCCGCACCCACCTGCTTCATGTAGGCGTAGCACATGGTCTCTGCCACCCGCTTGCCCTCGTCGTAGCAGGCCCGGGGCCCGATGGGGTTCACGTGGCCCCAGTAGTCCTCACTCTGCGGGTGGACCTCAGGATCTGGGAGTGGAGAAGGAAGTCTGAGTTGTCATTTCCTGGTTTTCCCAGCTCGAATAGCAAGGAACAACACATCAGCAGAGCCCCAGGCCCAGGTGAACACCAGCTCAGGGCCCTGCCTGAGGCCCAAGGCCCGAAGGGATGCAGTGTTCCTGGCGCTGACCAGGAAACAGTGCTTTACAGGAGAAAAGCAGACCAGTGGCACCCTGTCCAAGTCCTCTCTTCTACAAACTGCTCTTTTAACTTTAAGATTTTTACATAAGCTGTCTGTGTAAAGTAGTATCTGATTAGCTTTATATTTATGAATTATAAAGAGTAAAACATATCTGTGGGACAATTGGAAGGATACAGCAGCTCCCTAGAACATGGTGACCTTCCACGTGCTGTCACAGAGCAGGGCTAAGAACAGGCAGGGCGACCCAGAGGTCCAGGCAGGGTGGGCAGCAGGAGGCAGTGCCCATTAAATGCTACTGTCCCTCGAGTGCACAGCAGTCACACTTCCAGATCTGCCAGGGCACAGCCAGGTAACAAGCGCATTTCTGGAACGCGAGCTGATACCTAGTTTATCTACATCGAGGACCAGATCCTACTTGGCACACAAACAGCAGGAAAAGATGCATAAACTTTTGCCAAGAAATCTGGAAAAAAAATACAGGGCCACTACGTTTGGGCCTTGTCTTGCTGACCTCAGGCTGAGTGCTCATGGGGACCAAGGTCTGCACAGCCCAGGGTGGACGTCACTGGGAGCCAGTGAGCCTTAGGACCCTGAGCATCAAAGCTTGAGGTCCACCAGCGTGGCTGAAAATCACTGTGCAGAGCAGCAGTTCCAGCTGGAGGTGAGAGGGAAGGGCCAAGGTCCGCCCCCGCTGCCAGACCTGGACCAGACATCCCCACATTTCTGGTAAAGGCAGACAAAAGGGGAGGCTTCTCCTCACCCCCATTCAGTCCTCGACTGGCACCAGCTGGGCTGGAAGGCCCTGGGCGCCAGGCTTCTAAAGAGATCCCTCCCAAAACTGCTCTGGGGCACTGAAGAGAAGACCGCTGTGTCCTGCGGTGTGAAGGTCCAGTCAGACGTGATTCCCAGTCGCCTCCAGCCTCACTGGCACTGTGCAGTTAACGGACCAAGCTAATGCTCACTTATCAAACGTTGGCACAGCTCTGCCGGGATTAATAAGGAACCAGACAGCACCAGCTCCCAGCAAGTATGCAGACAAGCGGAGGGCTGGGGGAGGCAAAGGGGAAGATGTCACTATGCAGTGGCGTCCAGCAGGGAGGACCTCGGAGTGAGGGGCACTGCGGAGGGGGGAACTGCGCCCCGCACGATCTCCACGCAGCCTTGCTTGGTTTTGCATTTTGTTCTCTTCAAAGAAAGTGTCTCTTTCAATTTGAGCCTTGACTTTCTCATTTTTCTTGTCCAAAACAATGATGTGACATGGAAGGAGGACATCGTGTTGGAACCCAGCTTCAACATGGAGCTGCAAGAAGCAAGCAGCTCTCCCAGCCAGCTGGGGCCGCAGAGGACCAGTGCGGCCCGGAGACGTGGCCCTTGATCCCACTTTTAGTGTCCAGGTGCCACGGGCTTGGGCGGCAGGACGGGGACTGCGGGGAGGTGACACGGGCTCTACCCACACCCAGCAGGTAACTGCACATCCCGGTGCAGCCAGCTCCCAAGTCAGTGCACAGCCTGCACCCAGGGAGTGGGGTGGGCACCAGGACAGACACAGAGGCCCAAGAGAACGAGAACCCACATCCGTGGAGCCCCGGGCGGCCCTTGAGGCAGGCAACAGGGTTCACGCCTTGGGGTGTGCAGTGAGGAGACAGCAGGAAGGGACAGACACCAGAGGCCCAGCCCTCAGAGGGAGCCCGGGGCACCCCAGCACTCACCTCCGTACACCTCGGACGTGGAGGCCAGGAGCAGACGGGCGCCCACACGCTTCGCCAGCCCTGCAGGAGCAGACACACAGTCAGGGGCACTGTGGGAGGCCTCTCCAGGGGCGGAGGGCCTGGTGACCCACCCTTTCCCACCCTGTGGTGACGGCCCTGGATCAACACAGGAGCAAACTAACAAGAATACAGGCAGGGCTCTTGAGAGGGCACCGCACGCTCGGTCCCTGCCCCTCTGGCCTGGGAACTGTGAGAGAAGCGCCTTCCTGAGACCTGTATCTCCACACACTGCCTTGCATCTCCTGACCTCACTGGCTAGGCAGGAGTGACTGCCCCTCACCTGGGCCTCCAGAAGGGGCCATGCTGGCTCTCCTATCCCAGCTGCCAACGAAAGCTGCTCTCTGCCAGAACCCCAAGGCTTCCAGAAGCCATTTCCCCCTGGCCCAGGCACCCTTGGCCTTTGACCCTGTGCTCCCTGCAGCACCCCCACACTGCGCCAGCCGTAGCTCGGAACTGTCCCTTCCTGCTCCGTGCTACTGATGCTGGCACCTACACAGCAGCCCTCGGACACCGCAGCCTGCAGCAGCTCTGAGGGGCCGCATCTGACCCTGCCTCAGTGGCAGCAGAGCGCTGGGCAAGCAGCTCGTCCCCTGGTGGCCACGCACACAGCTGGCTTTCAGAGGGGCTGTGACCCTGTGATGGCAAGAATGGAGCACAGCCTCTGCCACCCCACAGCCCACCACACTGGGGACAGCAGCAAGGAACCAATGCATCCCACATCACAGGAACGGATCCTGCAACTCCCAGCACAGCCCCGCCCATGACGCCAGGGCCTTGCAGCAACCTGACAGAGCAGAGGGAGGCCTGAGTGCCCGTGAGAGCATTCCCCAGAGGCCAGCACTGGAGCTGGGGGCCCGTGTGAGCAGAGATCCTCCCCACGGAGGGGCCTCGTCCAATCCCATGAAGCCTCAATGGAGACATAGCAGAGAAGGGGAGGCCGAGGCCAAGCGTCACCTGCCCCAGGCTGTATAGCTCTCAGGCCTCTCCTACTCTCCAGCCTGGGACTGCGGACAGTGAGAATGCATGATCCTGGGTCCTGCATCCCTGCAGCTCTGGTCACTCCTGGGCTCCTCTCTGCAGCCCACCCGACACAGCCCCCCACCCCCCCCATCCCTGTGCTTTGCCGGGGCGAATGTTTAGGTCTGTCCTGAGCATTTACAGAACATGCTCTAAGTTTCCTGAAATTAAATCCACTTTCCATCTGGCATTTAAAGGGGCTCCTCTCTTCCACTCTGCCAATGGCCAAGACATCTAAAGATTAAACCACCAAACTAAGCATCTGATTTACACAGGAACATGTGCCCAGCAGGTGGCGCTATCACCTGAGGCTCACGTCTGGGGATGCGTTAGGGTCCAGCACGGAGCTCACTCTTGCACCTGCTACCTTTAACGTGCAAGCTACGCTCACCCGAGCGGGAACTCAGCTCACAGAGCCCCAGATACAGGGTATCTCAGCCAGGCCAGCTGCGCACAGGGCCAAGCCTGCCCTGTGACCGGCTGCAGCCCCAGGACCCAGCCAGGTGGCCACAGGACACCTGCCTTTTCACCTCAAGGGAGCGTTATCAAGGGATAGGTGAGGGACGCTGAGTGGCCGCTCACAGGGCATCTACATTGAGCCTTCAAGGACCGGTTCCTGACTGGCGTGAAAGTCGGACACCTCCCATGACAGGTCACACGGCATCCCAAACCAATCAGATGGCCGGGCGGGTCGATGAAGCAAGGGTCCAACTCTGTGTGGACGTCTAACTACTGCCATCCCCTGGGCCACCATTATATGTCCAGTTTTAGCTCCCTGTGGTCAATGTTGACCTGAAAAAGGTGAAATAAACCAGCACTTCCTATGTTTTCACCTGCACGCTCTTCTGAGCTGCATGTGGGCCGAGCCCTGAGCCGCCTTACTCTGTCCTGTCCAGGATGGGAAGCCCTGTAGTCCTGGCTCCATGCTGTGCCTGTTTCCCACCAGTCACGCTGCGGTCACCTCGATCAACCGTCACACTATCACAGTGCCTGGACTCCAATAACCCCGAGAGCACTCTCAGCTACGCTGAGGTATGCAGCACCCCCTTGAGGTGAAAAGGTGAGAGATCTCAGCGTGAGGAGACAGAGAGAAGTCTATGGTGAAGCGCTGTGCTCTAGGGTAAGAACGAGTCTTCTATCTGAAATCATGAAAGAAAACGAAACGTGCCCTGGTGTTGCTGCTCCACCTCAGACTGTAAAAGCTGCAGCCACAGTGAGTGGTGAGGGCTGAGCCAGGGTGCAAAGGGGTGCGAACTCTGTCTGCAGTCCTAGGATCGCACCCCCCATGGACCCAGGGGTCAGCTGCAGGAGCGCGCGAGGGCAGGGAACGTACCCAGCATGTTCAGCGTCCCGATGGTGTTGGTCTTCAGCGTCTTGATAGGGTTGTACATGTAGTTGGGAGGGGAGGCTGGAGAGGCCAGGTGGTAGATCTGGTCAACTATGGGAGAGAAAGTACACGCTCAGCACAGGGAAGCCCTGAAAGGACCCCTAGGGTCAGTCCCCCGTAAAGTACCGGCGTTCTTGGAGCTTTCCCTGGCCTTCCACCTGTTATTGCTCAGAGAAAGCCACTTGTGGCTGCAGTCGGAAGGTCTTTACCCACTGGGAAGCCTGAGAACCCACAGACATGGTGCAGAGCCTGTGCTCTAACCAGAGGCACCGACCAGTCACTCGTGTTCCGATGTCCTAGGTGACGTGGTCACAGCACACAACTTCAGGGGCAGAATGAAGCCTATCTAGGCCTGATGGCTTGGGTCTGGATGTCCCCCAAAGCCTCGTGCACTTTTATCTGGGGCTGAATCTAGTGTTTGTCATTGATTCACAGCTCAGTGCTGGGAGTAAGGCTGGGTGATTGATCAGTCCACTGACTGGACTGGCACTGTCCTCATCCCAGCAGCCTGGATAAAAGGGCCAGACAGAGGCATGTCTCCTCCCATCTTGGCTCTCGCTGCTTCGCTGCCGTGAACTGTTGCCCCTGTGCCATGCCACTCTGTCTTGGAGCCAGCTGATTACAGACTGAAACCTCCACCAACTGTGAGCTAAATAAACCCTTCCCCCTTTAACTGTGGGTATTGGGTATTTTGTCTCTGCAGTGAGAAAAGTAACCGAGACACCAGGTAAAAGGCTCTGTTTTCAGCCTGCGAGGCAAACCCAGCCTTAGAAGCACAATGTGGAAAAGTATGCATAAGAGGTCTGGTTTTGTTTCTACGTACCCTGCATAAAGAACCCAGCTGGGGTGATGGCTGAGGCGCTGGCATAAAAGCTGCAAATGGCAAAACCTCCCTGGCTTCTACACGGCTGCCAACTGCAAGAGTTCATTTTAACATGACACCCGCATCCTTGCTGCCCAGGCTGCCTCTCCCCGGGAGCTGGCAGGGGAGCTCAGACACGCCTAGGACAGCCAGCACTCCACCTCAGCTCCAGGTGACAGGACACATGCCTGGCACGGGGCAGCAGAGCTGGGAACCGGGATGAGAAGGTGCAGTCCCAGGTGAGCGCTGCTGGCACTCCTGCACCCCCAATCTGTGTGCTGTATCAGGCACAGGGATGGGACACAGTCTGTCCCCGGGGACCCAGTGCCAGTGCACACTCTGGTGGGCAGTGCTAGGAAGAGGTCACTGAAGAGGCCACTCAGTCCGGGGGGCCTCACCCTCCCACGGGGGGCAAAACCTGGCTCTTGGGGCAACCCTGTGACTCTCCCCACTCCACAAGTTCTGCTGCTGGATGCACAGCTAAGAATGAAAAGCAAAATGCACTAGACAAGACAGCTGCAACGGTTCTCCAGCCCTGTGATCCCACGTCTGTCTGTCTGTCCCGCAGCTCACGGAGTGTACCAACAGTAGCTGGGCTGCAGCACGCGCCGAAGGCCCGGGCGTTGCAGGCCTGGAAGGGAGCGGGGGGACCCCTCTTCCCAGGCACTCTTTTCCAGGAGGTGAGCAGCTCCTCCCCACATGCTCCTCATCACGATGTCAGGACCCCAAAGCCATAGGGACAACAAGCTGCGGATGGGACCTCTGGAGCAGGGAGCTGCCACAAGCCTGCTCTTCCCCATCGAGCAACCGGACCCGCACATTGGCCAGGGTATTGCAGCAGCAGCTGACCCAGGCATGGCCTGAGTCCCTTGCTACCTGTGTCCCCACACCACGGTGGCTCGCAGTGGGACAGGATGGTCAGATTCAATCCGCCCACACAGGCTCCAACCAAGCAGGACACTGGCATCTCTGTGGCCTGCACAGCCACCTGAGGTCCTTGAGGACAGCATATGCCAAGATGTGCGGGCTGCGATCTCTCAGAGCCTAACAATCCACACCGCTGACCCCCCAGGAGAGGGGTGGATGCTGGCCCAGAGGCTCATGGGGAGCAGCAGCTGGCGTGGGGCACTGTCCTGAGCCAGGCAGAAGCACCACAGCCTACCTCCTCACCCAGGCGCAACTGAGACCAGTGCAGGAGCTTCCTGGACACACATGCCCTCTTCCTGCTGGTCACCATGGCACTGGCTTGCCGCAACAGCAGGCCAAGTGACTGGGACATGCCTCCCTCCCTGCCACGCACGGCATGTCCCTCAGCAACCTGGGGGCACACAGGACACAGAGTCCCAGCTTAGTGGCCTGGGAGCCCTCAGCCAAAGACACCTGCCTTCTAGGCGCCCTGGGTTACCAAAAGGATTCCCCAAAGGCGGCTCCACCTGGCTGGTTTCCTCAGCAACAACAGTCCCCTGCTGTTCCTGGCCTCTGAGGGACACCCGTTCGACAGCCAGGGCCTCTCTTGGGCAACATTCCGTGCCTCAGGGGCAGTGGGGGCCCTGCAGTCGCTCCTCCCTGGGGAGTCACCACAGCATCCTCGCTCCTCCCTGGGGAGTCACCACAGCATCCTCCTCAAAAGGACACCGTGCAGTCCGATGATTTAACCAATCAGGACAGGATACCAAGGGGACAGAAGTGAAACCTCAGCACAGCAGAAAATAACCAGGGCGGTGCTGGCGCTTGAGTACCCAGAGACACGAATAACACTGGCCTCAGAACGCAAACAGAGCTGAGCAGTTAATCACTGGCGCCGCCATGGAAAATCCCCAAATATGGCCTGCAGCTTGGAGGGCACCCAATGTGGGCATGATGTTCCGAAGCCTGAGCCGGAGCAGACGGCGCCAGCAGAGGGGCATGGGGCTGCCCGCTCATTTGCTGGGCAGCGGCGCCCAGGAGGCTGGCCTCCCGCCAAGTGGGCTGGCTGTGATACTGCACACTCAAGGCAGGAGCCCAGGAATGAGCCCCAGAGCGCCCCAGTGCCAACAGCCGGATCCTCCATGGGCGTGGGGCCCAGGTGGGCACAGATGGCCAGGGTGGCAGGGACCCCACAAATGGTCCCCACTGATGAGTCCATGGTGCCTGAATCCCACCTCAGCACCACCCTGGCAGGAGGAGAAAGCACTGCAGAATGTACAACCCGAACCTCAGCTCAGAGGCTGTCAGGAGTCAGGTACTGCGGCCACCAGCAGGGACTCCTGGTCCAAACACTGCCCACGCCTGTCTTCCTGACTCACCAGCCTTCTGGTGCTTGGGGCCTTGTCACAGCCCCCGGCAACAGCAGTGGCAAGCATCCAGGACAGCCCAAGGGACAGCCGCTAACCATGGGGGTACTCAGGACAGAGTAACACGTAGTCCCACAGTGTGTCCCAAGCCTTGTCCCCAGTGGGTTCTGAAAGATTCGGATTTCTCAACCTTTTCTGAACCCAGAAGTAGGAACGTGAGATGGGGCCTGCACTGGCATAACACAGCCCCTGCTTAACTCGGAGGCTGCAATGGCAGAGCCCTGGAGTGGCGGCAGCACCTGGGGCAGCCTGAGGCCTTGTCTTCCTGTGACACTACCTCATGAGGTCACCGCCATCACCCCCGCTGCTCTGGGAGCCCCACTGCTCGATCACAGACAGGCCCCCAGGGTCTGCTGCCTCTGCAGGTCACAGCTGAGACAGAAAAGTCTGAGTTACAATTCCGCAAAGCAGCACACTCAAAATGTGTATGGAAGGATGGACCAGTGGCCTGGTAGCCCCCCAGATCTAAGCACCTAGGTACCTAGTGGGGAGCAGAATGGGTACTGGGCCTCGGCTGTACCCATGTGAGACGAGAGAGGAGATGTGCTGGCTGCACAGTGCCTAGCACCCAGCCCCTCCACGGGCACCGTGAGCTCCCCAGGCACAGTGGGCACTGCACTGTGGCCCTTTCTGCTTCCACAGGAAGAAAGCCTGGCTCGGGTGGGGCATGTGAACTGGAAGTGCTCACAGGGTGGTGCGTGTGCTGCCCAGGGCCATAGGAGTGCAGAGAGCCCTGCATCTGGCTCTGCGAAGTGGCCGGCTGTGAAGACTGCTCTGGGAGGGTGTCAGAGGGGTGCACGTGCTGCTGCTGCTGCTGCTGACGGCGCAGGTCAGGCAGGATGGAGGGTAATGGACCAGACGGAGGGCAGGGAACAGTGCAGGCTGGGGCAGGGCTGGCATGAAGGTGGAAGCTACAAACTGGCTTCAGAAGTGTGGAGATGCTTCTGCTCTCCCAAAAGAAATGACGAGAGAATGAACTTACTGCTCTGAGTAGAGGCCAAGTTTGCCAGTCACCTGCCATGATTCCAACGTTCGCGTGTGCCTCTGTGGGTGTGCATCTGCGTGCTCACACGTGTGGTATTTCTCCACAGACAGAAGCTGCCAAGATGACCTAATGCAGCTTTGGTGCTGAATGTGAAGCTCAGAGCTGAAGGACACAAACTTCTTACTAATGGCAGTTTCACTGGCAGTAACGACATCACTCTGTACCAAATGACCACAGAAAGGCAGCTGGCCTGTGGGGGCTACCATGGCCACTTCCTCCCATTCCCTGAATGGAGCCAGAGGCCTGCTCGCCACCTGTCTGAGCCACAGGGCGCGGTCCAAGGTCAGCAAAGTGCCTGGCAGGCTCAAAGCTCTGCCAGTCCTGGCTGGAGTTGGGTTTCCCCAGGGCCAGCCCCTTCCTTCAGGGGACAACGGGGGACCGGCTCCTACCAGGCCGGAGCCTGCACGTCTCCCGCTGGCCATCAGCAGGGCACCGTCTGGGCTCTCACAGGTGGCACACAGCTCAGGGCCTTCCACTGTGGCCCGTCAAGCCCCCTCCACCATGCCACTCCCTCACATCCCTCAGGCTGGACCCGGCGCCTCGTCCCCTCTGGGTTGCTGCCTGCCGCGGGCCCTCGCCCTGCTGGTGGGAAGGAACCATCGCCCCGCTTCGCTAGTACAGTGTCCACCTCCACCTGCAGTCACAGCTGCATTGGCAAAAGCCTGCACAGGCAGGACCCTTCAAAGCCTGCCTGCCTCAGTTTACCCCACAGCGCTCACAGGAAGGCCAGGCAGGAAGTGGGCTGCCTGACCCTCACTGGATTAACTGTGCCATGCTTCAGAAAGCACAGTCCAAGTCAAAGTGGATTCCAAACAAATTAAGTAAACCAGATGTTTAAAAATGAGGCAAAAAAAAAAAAAAAAAGCCAACCAAAACCCACCATGGCTGTTTTAAAAATATTAGATTATATACAATCCTTATCTCTCCTTGGGATGGTTATAGCACCATCCCAAAAGAGAGTAAGAAGAAACAGCAAGGGAAAATGAACAGGTGGAGCTGTATTAAAATATGAAATCTCAATGAAATGAGAAGCCGACAAGAGAGCTGGGAGAAGCGCGCTAGCCCCCACCCGATGGCTAACAGTCCTCCTGTGAAGAGAGAACTCGGCACATTCTAACAATGGGCAGAAGAAGCGATTGGGATTTCTGGTGTGAACAAGTGATGTTACAAGTCTCACTCTTTAGAAACCAAAGCTGCGTGGAATTGTTTTCCTGCCGTACTCGGAGCATTCTCAGTGCCCGAGCCCCCCAGGGAGGACGCGCGGTGCTGCCCGCCCCGGCTCACACGTGGACGGTTGGTTGATCGAGCAGAGCCGCTGGAAGATGTTCACAACAGAACCCGGGAGAACCTCCGGAGCGATGAACCAACCCCAGCACAGTGGGTATTTCTGGGCGATGATGTGGGCTCCCCAGGGTGCCCCACAGACACGGGAACCACCCCATCCGTGATGGTGGTGAGGGCAGGGCGCCTGTGGCGGCTTCAGCTATAGCATCCCAGAGATGACATCCGAGGAGTGTAGCTGGGCTGGGGCAGAGTCCTCCTGGCCTCTGCCGGCTGCACCTTGGCTCAGGGCTCCTCATCTTCTTCCTTGGATGCCCATCTGGGTACCCCAGGACACCCCACTGGAGACAGGATGGCCTGGGAATAGTCTCCAGGCTAGACCTGCCTAGAGACTCGAGTGCCTGCAGTGGCCTGTTTTCCACGAAGGCACAGTCACAGGTTCTGGAGTCAGGACGTGGACAAATCCTTTTGGGAGCCACCGTACAAACTACTGCACTACAGCCCCAAACTGTGGTCCTAAAGTCTCCAGGCTGCCAGAGGCCTTGGCACTTAGAGGCAGGATTCCGTGAGAACTACAGCACCTGGTCCAGTCAGCTTTCGTCGCCGTAACAAACAATGGAGATGGCTAACTCAGAAGGAGGAAGATTACTTTGCTCAGACTTGGAGGTTCCAGCCTGAAACGACCTGGCATCCTCCTCTGGTCCTCCAGAGAGCGCGCAGCACGGGCGGAAGGAGAGTGTAGCAGAGGGAGACTGCTCACACCCCAAAGCAGGACGCAGGAAGGGGGAGGACAGGGGTGCTATGGCCCTTCCAGGGCGCGGCCCAGTGACCTCAGAGGCCCCAGCCAAGGCCGCCTGCAGCACTGCCTACAGACAGAGCCTTAACACACGGGCCGTGTCAGGACCCCAAGCACAGCAGCTCCACACCAGTGACCTCTCGGGAGCTGTGTGTGCTCCCAGGAGACAGTCTGCAGTCAGACCTACTGGGTGGGGTGCCACTGCTGCATGGCAGTGCCACGACCCACAGGCAGGCATCTGTCGCCACCACGGGGCCAGGAAGCTCCAGATCCATGCACAGTGTGTGCTGGGCCATGGCAGGGCCAGCTGGGCCTCTAGGTCCCAGAGCAGGACACTGAGCCAGTCCTGAGGGCTTCACCGCATGCCCCAATCACCCCTCAGGGCCACCACCTGGTCCCTTAGGGGTCACACCCTCGGGCCCAGAGATGCACCATGATGATGCTCACCTCAGTGACTGTGAGGACAGAAGGCCCCTTTGCGACGACTATCCCTCACCCTGGAAGCCCGAGAGGGCCCCGCAGTAAGATTGCCTCACACATGACAGGACATGACAAGACACGTGCTCTATGTGGCAGCACCATGCGCGGGCTCTCACCTTCAATGTAGAGGGGCTCCACCACGTCGTGGTTGATGAGCTCGAAGTTCTCATGGCCGATCCAGTGCTCCACGTTCCGCTTCCTGCCCGTGAAGAAGTTGTCCACTACTGTCACCTCGTGGCCGTCCATCATGAGCTTGTCTGTGAGGTGGGAGCCCACGAACCCCGCGCCACCGGTGATCTGTGTGGGGACAGCATGGGCAGAGCACAGCCGGAAATGGTGCGTGATCGTGGGAGGTGACCAGCCTTGCGCGCATGCACCTCTGGCCCGGTCGCAACTCGCACAGATGTGGAGTCAGACACGGGATGCAGAGGGCGAAAGAGTTGGGGGGGCATCTTCACACCCGCCCTGTGCAAGACAGTCGCTCACCCTGGGGACGACAGAGCAGTCCAGACTGCAAGCCCCTGCCCGGCAGATCACACAGCGGGCGGAGCCATGGCCCAGCTGCCAGTGTCTCTGCTTTGGGCTTTGCAAGGTTAGTGTGTGGTGGACAAGGTGCTGGGCAGGGCCTGCAGCGGGCTCCGCAGCCACCAGCCCAAGTGACCACGGGCGGATGGTGTGGCCGGGCCCAAGAGTCTGTGCTGCACTTAACACTTACAGACTTCCTTTCTGCTGTGGTCACTGTCTGGTCAATGCAGCCTGGGCCTTGCACAGGGGTGTCACACCTAGAGATTAGTCAGAGCACACAGCTCCACACCACTGTACACAACAGACTCAGCACCCTTAGATTCTGCTACCCAGAGGCCTAGATGCAGCACCCGGGGACACCAAAAGGCGGTGAGTATGCTTGCACTACTACTGCAGCTGTTTAGAATCACTTTACTTAAAAAAGTGATCAGGAAAATGCAGAGATTAGGTAAACTACCCGGAAAAGTATGCAGCGTTTAAACTGGACCCAAACTGTCATGCAAATGGGTAGCTTGTGACCCAATGCCTGGCCATGTGACATCTTCCCATGCCCATACCACCATGTCCTTGTCCACTCCACTGTCCCTCCTGGAAGAGACCACGGGACTGCCCAAACTGGGACTTCCTGCCTCCATACATGAACCAAACAACTCCCCGCTCTTTATGAGGGGGGCACTTTGAGACAGAAACTGGAAATGACAGATACGCCTACATTGTAGCTGTGGACCTACACAACTGTGAGAAAGGACTTTGGGAAGACACCCAAATTTAAAACCTGAGGCGCCGCTATGCCTTACATCAGGGGACGAGCTTTCATTTTCTTCTAACACTGCTCTGTTGAGTCTTCCCAACATTTTCAAGGTTTTTAAATCAGAAAAAATTATTTCTAAAAAGAAACGCAACCCCTTTAGTGTAACTTTATATTTTTATGCAAATGTGTCTGGAAATAAAAGTAGAGTTTTGCAGCACTCTAATGTGATTTATGTGTCTAAACAGCCAGCTGGCAGCCTGAACCAGCAGAAACGCCGCCGGCTCAACTGTACACCGCCACCCCAACATTTCAACAGCATCAGCAGCGATGTAAAATTGCTGGAAGCACCTCAGCCTTGACTAAAATACACTGGAGTTCTTTGTTTTAGTCTTTCAAGCTTTGTAATTCCCTCATATCAAAACACTTAAGGATTTATGTAACGTAGCTGGATAGGTTTATACTCCCTTCCCTACTCAACTTCAGGTGAAGTAAAGCTATGGACCTGCCAGGCTCCCTGGGAGCAGGCATCTCCAAAACCACGCAGGCTGTTTGCATAACAAAGAGCCCACACCGGCCCGCAAGGGAAAAGCCAGGAGAGCTCTCCCCTGAGAAGGCCACAGGGACTTTCCATACCCAGGTTCTGGTCCTCTGGGTGCTAAGAGGCGGTGCCTGTGACCCAGGACTGGCAGCATTCCAGCTCATGCTGCTCAGCAGATCAGCAAAAAAGAATACATTTCCAAGAAAGAATACATTTCCAGGGGCTGGAGATTTAGCTCAGTAGCATAAGCATGCAGTTGTGAGCTCGATCCCCAGTGGGGGTGGGGGGTGGGGATGATACATTTCCACACAAATCTCTTTATCCTAAGGCTTCAGGGACAACTGAAAAAGCTTTAGCTCCAGGCAGCAGTGACTCTGAGACCTCCAAGTCCAACAGGGCGGCCCAAAGGGAATGGCACGCAGGCTTTCAATGGAGCTGCCTAAGGAGAACAGAGTCCCTGGCTCTGAACGCTTGTGGGAAGGAGCCCCCCTCCCCTGCAGGGCTGCAGTGCCAAAGAGGACAACCCCAACTTCATGCACTGGAGCCTTCCTTCTCCTTACTGGGGAGGGGACTTCACAAAACGAGGAGCGCAGCCCCTCCTGTCATCCCACTGCTCTCCTACTGCCCATGCCGCATCAAGAGGGTCCTCGCCAGCTATCATGGACGCCTTGATCCTGGACCTCGTAGCCTCCAGAATCTAAGCCAGCAGACCTGCACTATCTGTTCACAGTCTGTGTCTCGGTCTGATAACAACACACACCAGATGCAGCGCAGACCTGCACATCTGGCGATCGACCTTACGCAGGGTCCCAGAGAGGTGTGACAGCACTGAACTTTGCTGACTTTTGCTGACACAGACCTACTTCTAAATTCATGCTCAAATGTACCCATATTTTTAACACCAAAAGATGGGCATACGTACACCAACCAACCCAACGGTCTGCCCAGATGGTGTGCAAGCCATTTCAAAGCGCAAGGAAAGAGCAATCAGTAGGGCAGAGTCTAAGCCTGCCTCAGGAGTAGCAGTCATGTTCTGGCCTTTGGAAAGTGCAGTTGTGCAACCTGGACAGGTAGAGGACGAGAACCCAGCCAGTGTCCCAGCCACAGACACAGCGGGCACAGGTAAATCGCCTTGTGCCAAGGCACTCCGCAGGCTGCCTCCCAGCAAACAACCATCACCATTGGTGACTTCTAAGAATGCACTAAGGACTAAGAAGGGCTCTAGGAGCTGTCCTAAACAGGTTCACAAGTAACGTTTCAGAAAATCCAAACTTCAGTGAGAAAGCAAGAGTCTGTGACTCCCAGAGTTCAGAGTGGGTGAGGGCGCTGGGTGTGGCCCTGAGTTCCAAGACGGAGTCTTAGGGGAAGAGCGGATCATCAGCATCTCACAGCCTGGGTCTGGTCATCCTCGTGGGGCATCACAACCTGGCTGCCAATCACAGCCTGCTGGAACTGCTGTCACCCAGGGGCTGTGGACTCAGCCACAGTGCCAGGAGCTTCACAGAAAGGTAGAAACAGACTTCACTGAAACAGAACAGCAGAGTCACTAGCCAGGTAAATAAGCAAATAAATCAAGTCAGGATGGGGGCAGGGAAATGTATTCAAAGCTGCTATGCTGTGTCACCTATGAGGTCTAGTTTTCTCCACAAAGTTAGAAGCATATAAAGAAACAGAACCAAAACTCTTACAAAGGAAAATTAACACACTTGCCTGTGTGAGCCTCAGATGTGGATACAGCAAAGACTTCAAAGCAGCCATTGTAAATATATGCACAGGACTAAAAGAATCAATGCTTAAAGTAAATTTTAAAAGGGGGGTGGGCATGAAATAGAAACAAATGAAAGCAGAAAAGCACCACAACTGAAAAGAAAAACTCAATTGAGAGACTCAACAGTTTACTGGAATTGGGAAAAGTATCAACCAACTTAGACTGAGAGGGTGGTGTAAACGGAAGGACAGATATAAAATTACAGGACACCAGACAGAGCCTAAAGCTAAAACACAGGGTATCAACACGCTTGCAGCGGAGTACAGAAGGAAGGGGGAAGGAACAGGAAAAAACTGCAAGAAATAGTGACTGAAAATGATGAACATCCAAGAAACCCAGAGTGGAACACAAACAAAAGCAACTGTACACAGCTAATTGCACAAAATGTGAAAACCCAGCAACAGATAAGCTTCTTCGGAAAGCAATTACAGGAAGCTGATTACTGTCCAGCCAAAGTCACACCCTTCCAAACTTCACAATACAACCCTCTTTGAAAACAAGACAGCTGCGTATGGTGGTGCATGCACTCTGGAGGCTGAGGCCAGCCTGTGCTACAAAGTGAGCTCAAAGTTAGCCTGAACTGCACAGAGAGACCCTGTCTCAAAAAGAAAAAAGGAAACGAAAGCAGGGCTGCAGTAGGTGTGACTCGTGGGCCCATCCTCCTGCGTGAGGAACACGAGGACCCACAGGACACGGAGAGAGGACGCAGCAATGGACCCACGTCAGTCAAGGGAGGAGGAAGGTGACTGGCAGCACCAGGAGCAGGACACAGGCAAGGGACAGTGTGGCCACAAGCTTGGTCCCAGAATTCCAGAATGCTGAGTGGCGACCTTTATAGGACTTGTATTAAGCTAACAGTGGTAACTGTTACAGGAACCCTAAAAATACAGCAGAGAAAGAAAAATGATTTGTCTAGGATAACAGAATTCCAACATAACTAGTAGCTGATTTATGTAACAAGTAATGCATCATATATTCAAAGTGAAAAAAAGAAAATGAACCATAAAACCTTTCAGAAAAGAACAGTTACCTAACAACCAAAAATAACAATCAGAAATAAGAACAACATAAAGCCACCCCCAGATTAAACAAGAAATGATGGCTGATTACTGTGAGCAGACGCACTCCAAAGTAAGGCAGGGGGCCCCAGGACCTGAACCCACGGTGGGGGCACAGAAGGGCCTCCGGTCACCCTAGGACTGCAGGCTCACACGGCCTCCTTCTTGCTCCTCAGTCATTCAGAACCAAGTGCACAGTGCAGTCATGGAAGCATGCATTTTTAAATGGTTAAAATGATAAATTATAAATGTTTACTTTTACCACACACAAAAAAGATCTTAAATGTATCAAACACACACACGGTTGTATTACTGGTCCCTATAACACACAAGGATATTTGACAACTTCAGCACAGAGACCAAAGCTACACTGCAGCAAGAAATGAAGATGAATTTAATTCAAACTTAGGAACAAATGTGGGAATCCAGATATGATAATAAGAGTAGCCTAACAAATCCCGTCCAGCGTCTTCACAGCGGTGGGGGTGTGCTCAGCTCAGCGGGCCACTTGCACAAAAAGGCCATCAGGAAACAAAAACCCCAAACCAGAGCTGAGGATGGAAGGACGGACTAAAGAAGGCATGCTCTAGATTCAAAGCCACAATGAGGCAAGAGGTGCAGCGCTTGGATTTACAGTAAAATCCACCCAATTGTATGTGTCAAAGAATGAATTAACTATCACGTGACTTACATCTCAATAAAGCTATTACATAAAAGATGCACAGGTACAACCCCTGGCCAAGTTATATTGGGCGTGCACTGGTGAACCTGTGCTAATGTTTAGCAAGGAGACTGGGCAAGGGAAGCCCCCAGGGTACCTGCCAAAGGACCCGTGAACTGGGAAAGCCAGAAACTCCTCACTCTTCTGCAAGTTTCACACTGCCTCAGAAAGCTAACGGAGGACTACCACACGACCCAGCAGCCCTGTCCCAGGCACAGCAGGAGCCGCAGTTCTCCAGCCACACACAGCCATACACAAAGGAGAGGCAGCACCACTCAGGACGGCCTCAGAGAAGACAGCACCCCTAATGCTGTCCCTGAGCAATGCAGGGTGCACATGGTGCCCCTCACGCGGGCCTGTGGATCTGCCGAAGGAAAGGGTGCCAACTGCTTCCTGCCACAGCTGTAGCTGCAACAGGGATGCACCTGGCAACGCTGCTCTCGGTGAGTACACAGCACAGGTGGCCACATGCTGCACCGGTGCGCGCAGGAGATGCGCAAATGAGGCCGATCGGACATGGACGTGGTGTGGGCAGCGGCCAGGAGCCAGGGAGTGGCACCGGTGGGACAGGGCTCCCTCAGGGGGTGGTGAAGATACTGCAGTCAGGGTGTGGTGCTGTCACAACTGTGCGCACAGGCAGCTGGACCTCCTGGCACAGGTGTCATCACCCAGCAAAAAAAATGATGAAAGGTACCATCACAGATAGGCAAACTTACCAAGATTCTTTTACGATCCTTTTCTGACAAGAACTTCACTGGTGGGTACTTCTGGGTGAAACTGTGAAACAACCAGATTAAAAAGAAGTCAGGCATTTCCATGGGGCACATTCTCTGCCCACCAACAGGACGGAAGTCAGATGAAAAATTCTGAGGCGCCACATCTGCCTGGCAGGGCAAACACAAGACGGGGGGTGGCACTCTCAAGATGCCCAGGCAGAGCCCAGAGGGAGGGGCAGCCACAGGAGGTCAGACCCCAACTGAGGGCCTGCACACACAAGCTGTCCTTTCTGGGCACCTTCATGGGACCTTTTCTGACCAGCCTCCTGGGCGTGCAGGTGGCACCAGCATTTCCTGTCCCCCAGTCTGCCCTCTCATGCACAGCCCTGCTCCGGGAGTAGAGCCTGCAGCTGGAGGACACAGCAGGGAGAGCCGCCGCGCAGGTCAGAATGCACGCTCAGAGACGCGGTTAGGAGCAGAGTGCTCTGCACACCTCTGCAATCAGCTTTCTAGCTACTGTTTTAACTGAGTGGTGCTGGCTTGGGTGCTGGCCCAGCGTGGTGCAGGGACAAAAGATGGGCTTCCTGAACAGAAGGCACAGCTCCCTAGCCAAGGAGCAGGTCTCTCCTCTCTGAAGTGGAAGTGCACTCATCTGGAGCTGAGGGACATTGTTTGCTGTGTCCCTCACCAGCGAGGCAGGTGAAGCTTCCTCTTAAACTGCAGAACCTGCCCCCCTCCCCGAGCATCCTGGTGCTCAAGCCCCCTGCAGATGGCAAGGACAGCGGCCCGAGAGATGGGCCTCCATCCAGAGCTGTGGCTCCGGCTCAAGAGCTCACAGCTTCCCCTGCCCCAGAGCTGGCCGCAGTGTGGGCACTCATTCTCTCTCCATTCTTTTGGTAGCACTGGACATTGCACCAGGGCCATGTGCCTGCTAGGCAAGTGCCCTGCCCTGAGCTACACTGCAGCTCGGGAGCTCGATCTCCACTATCCCTGTCTTGAGGGCAGGGGCTTGGCCCCAGGACCTGAAGACCCCGAGCCTGAGCCTGCTCCAGTCCCTCATGTAAAATGCTGTTGCCTCTGCCTGTGGCCTCACACGCACTTCTGTGCTCTGAATCACCCGATGACACAGCCACTAGGTCTGTGCTAGCCCCATGTAGACAGGTGTGACACAGCCTTTGCTGCTCAGGGAACAATGACCAGGAAAGCTGCTATGTGTTCAGCACAGATGCAATTGTCCCCTACACAGTCCTGATCCCCAGCTAGTCCCTGTGTGGAAGCCCGGACTAAACCTGGGTATGTCTTTTTCTCCAGGAAGAAAACAGCAAACTGTGTCCCCACAAATGCACTTTGAAGAGAGCTGAAAGTGGAGCAGACACCGCACAGTATCTGCTGTCTCAGGATCTCACACAGCACCGCACAACGACACCACCTCTGCATCAGCGTAAGACAACTGAGCCAAAAGTGGGCTTCTGAGAGGCAGCCTTGTAGATGGCCTAAGAAACACTGCCAGTGCTGAGACTGGAACCTTAAACCTCAAATCTGAAAACAGGCTGGCTTCCTGCTGTTCTCTTTCAGTAGGCAGCAAGCGAGTTTCATGCTCCACAGGCAGGGCCGAAGCAGTCTCATCCCCGTCTCCTCCTTGCAGAGACCAGTATGCAGCCACTGCCAGGTGCTGTCCAGGATACCTGTCCCTGGCCACATGGAGCCCTGGCTGCTGGGCATGGTGACTGGACTGTCACAGCTCAGGACCACTGAGTGGGCCCCACCCTGGCTCCACACCCCTCTGGGCTGGGCTCCAGTTACAGGCCACGGGCAGCTGAAGGCAGTGGGCTTCCCACAAGGCCTGACAGATGGAGACTTCACCTCGCATATGGCTTGGCCCCTCAGGGGCCTTTACCCAAGCACCTGTCCCTGTGAGGCCTGGGCACCGCAGTAGCCAGGACAGCAGGGCCTGGCAGCCCACAGGGGACAGTAGGCAGCCAGAGCCAGCGTGAAGCAAGCAACAGTTTCTTCTCATGGCTCCCCTGGTCATTTTAAGGGGTCCCACACCCTGAGGTCTCTTCAGCAGGACGGCCTGCAGGCTGCTCTCTTTCTTATAATTTATCCCTGCTCAGTGAATGCTGAAGACACAGCAGGGAAATTAAACAGACACAGAGTCGCAGTGCCTATGAGACTCCAATCATGAAAGGGAAACATCCAGGACAAAACCTCACCTGTACTGAGTGGACAGACTCACTTTCTCATTCTACCTTCCCGAAGAGCTCACTAGCAACCGGCCAGCGATGCAGAGGCCACTGCCAGGGAGGAGGTGTGGAGGACCCGAACGGGAGGCGGCTGCACAGAAGGCGCCGCAGCTTTCAGGGAGGTTGTCACACCCATGCGGACACCCTGGGCCTGGGGTTGTGCGACAATTCAGATAAACTAGGGAGTCTCTAGCTGGTAGAGACATCCTGTTCTTCCACAATACATGGCCGCCCGAGTGACAAGCACAGGAAGATAGTGCATTTCTGGTTACATTCTTATCTTGTCAGTGTGGAGACAGATGTTTGATCCTTCTAATCACAATCAGAGAAAATAAAGCCAGACAATGAACCCTGCCCCTTCCAGCTTGGAGGGCCGCTCACTTGACTTTCTGGCTGAACCAGGGAGAGGGCCCCATAGCCACATTGCCACTGAGGGGGCAGGGAGGAGGAGGAAGGGGCTCCCAGGCCGAGTCGCCTCCCAGTGCAGGCAGCTGCCCAAAGCTGACCAGGATATGGGCCGCGTGGCGTGGGGTGGGTGGGGCGACAACCAGCAAGTCCTTGCTCATGTTTACGCCTCATTTAAAAGCACAAAGACCATCACAAAAGCAAAGGAAATTGCATAAATCTCTTCTTACGAGACAGCATATCTGTGAGCCCTCACCTTATGGAAGTTATTGATTTCTTCATAATTAAGTAAATAAAAAAAGAAAATAATCACTGGACTTTTTTTGACAAATGTAAAACCTACAGTAGATCATTTTTACTACACACAATTTATTATTTAAAAACAAAAAATGTGAGTTCAAGTCACTCAAATTATGTAGCTTTTCTGAAGGGATAGTTTCTGGCTCCCTCCCTTAGGAGAGCAGTGGTAACCAGAGTGAAATCCCAGCACAGGAGAGCTCGAGCCCTGGTAACAGAGAGGGGCAATCTGGGGAGCGGGAGGAGACCGGCTTCAGCCCTCACACTTCACGCTGCACACACCCCTCAAGGCTGGAGCCCCCCCCCCCCCCGCCGTCCAGGAGGGGCCGAAGGCGAGGGTCTGCCTCCTGCGCTGCCGAGGAGAAGAGGAACGAGTGCACTGGACACATCCTCTCCAACCTCGTTACCTTTTGATCGCGTAATAAAAACCCAAGGGACGCTGTTTCTCACCTCCCGCTTTTTGTTCTGGATCTGATAAAAGGTTTGCAGGTGCCAACACGCTCCGTCCAATCTCAGCATGAGAACAGAGGAAGGAATCACAGAAACACAGAGAACCACCTCGATCTTTCCCCAACCCTGAGGACTCAACTGCTGGCCTTGGTCACAGAGTCTTCACCCTCACACTCCAAGTCAACACTGTCACACCTGGGACGTCGTCACTGGAGAAGTGGGACAGACAGGTGCACTTGTGCAGACACCTGCCCGTGGGGCAGCCCTGTCCACCCAGAGCCTGGCTCAGCGGATGCGTCTGCACGTTGCTCCACAGTTACCCTTGGCCACTTCACCCAGGCACTCTCTGGAAATGTGCCATGCTCTGGTGACAGATGCAGCTAAGTGACTACGCAGGACTCTCCCCGCCCCACAGCACCCTTGGGGGCTACACACTCGGGATGCAGTGCCTGCAACCCAGCTCCAGGGGCTGCCCTGTTCCAGGACCCTTTACGCTAGGCCACACCCGCCAGGGAGCACTCACAGGCTGAGCACCACCCTCCCTGGGCGGCACCTGCAGGAGCGCAGGAAGGTTTCACACCCAGACCCTTACTTTCCCCACCGCCCTGACTAAGGCATTTCGTTCCAATCAAACGAAGGAAAACACCACACGTGTTTCGGTGGACATTTGTTTAGAATTGCACAGCTAATAGAAGTCAAGCTGATCTTAGAAGGATTTCTAACCAAGAACTTTTGGTTGGGATTCAGTAAGCCCTCTAGAAAAACAAATTCACCTTTCTTTCCTGGACAGAATCCACTGCCTTCATCAGAAACAGTCCTAAGAGCCACAAGAGCAGGAAGCTTTAATGCTGAGCAGCCACTCTTCCTTTAAAACTAAACCCTAAAAAGTCTGTCTTGCAAAGGTCTCACCATGCCTCTCAGTCCCGCAGCTCACACCAGACCTTCACAAAGGAACTCAGCTGAGATGAACCCAGACCGGACACGGATCTTTCCCGTGACAGAGCCAGCATGTATGGACTTCCCGACACTTGTAACAAAAAGTGCACATACCTTTTCTCCAAATCTCTGATTTTCTCTCTCAGTGGTTCAACAATCTAGGATGATAAGAAAAATCAGTCTTAAAGCAAAAACACAGTATTCCACCATGTGCACCCTCTTCTGATGTTTCAGATGAGTATAACAGATTTTAATTTCCTGTAGGAATTCACTTAGTCTGACGCGGAGACAGAACACTTGAATCTCAATGTTAGAATCAAGCAGATAATGACCAGAGACTGGCAAATCCCCTTTGTACACACCCACCTTACCAAGAGGCAGGCAAAGGTGTTTCGGGTCTTAAGACCTTAAGGTCAGGTGGGTCAACACTGCACCTCCCCGGGACCCAAAGACCCCCAGCACAGCCTACAGAGCCCTCCCAGCTGCTCCTGCCACCGCCCCTGCATCATCTGTATACGGGCTGCAGGCTGAGCCCTGCCCCAGCCACCACCCGTGGGGAGCCCAGGGCTTCCCAGCATCTGTCTTCCCAGCCAGGTGTGCTATGCGGTCCAGCTGCCTCTCCAATGGCTCATTGCTAACTCTCTGACCTGTGGGAGGTGTATAGTCCAGGGCACAAGTGCTAGGTGCCAGGTGGTGGGGAGCCTCCCTGACCCCCACAGCAGGCTCAGGGATGCTTACTTGGCTCCTCAGTCATCCCCTGGTTTGGGGTCGCACTCCCTTTGCACCTGCTTGGGGGTGGGTGCTGGTCCGGGCCCCAGGGCTTGTGGGTCACAAATCCCTTTCCCTAGGAAAGGCTTGAGAAAAAGTCATGCTCAAGTCTAACCATGGCTGACTTTACAGCAGATTCATTTGAATTTGTCACACTTTTATTAAAATGGACCAACAGTGACCGAGACTGCATGAACAGGATGACACAGTCTCTTCTCAAAGACGGGACTGATTTTTTGAAATGGTTTCACAAATGAACAGCACAGGCTGCTGCAATGCAGGCACCAGCACAGGCAAAGGGAGAGAAAGTGACAAACACTCGACAGAGGCAGACTCGGAGAAGAGACTAACCTCTTCGATCTTGCTTTCAATTCTCAGTTCGCTGTTCTCCTGGATAGACCTGTTGAGCAAAAAGCTACAAAGCTGAGATCAATTGAAAGGCTTTGTCTCTGCACAAACTAACGTCAGAGAGACCCCGGCTGTAGGATGGCCCACCCCCAGTCCTGAGTGCCAGTCCCCGCCAGCAGAGGACGCACAAGCAAGAAAGCCAGCCTTGGGGGGGAACGACCTGAAGCCTGCCGGGAACACTCAGTTTTACCAAGCAATGCTTTCTGTTAAACCAAAATAACCTCACTTCCATGTTACTCCCCCAGAGGGAGCTTTAAATTAGAAGCAGGAAGTGTGCCCACAGGAGGGTACGGTTCTCTGCAGGGGTTTAGCGCAAACAGTTTCTCCAAAGGCAAACACAGAGCTCCTTTAACTTTCGGTGCCCTTCCACCCCATCAAGCCACACACGGCCGTCTTTGTAGGAGACACAGGGCCGATGCAGGAGTCAGGTCTGACTGCCCCACCCGCCTGGCGGAGCCAACTCCATTGGAGAAGCCACTGGGCAAGGGGGAGGGCAAAGCACCCACCTCCCACCCTGCAGCCTCCAGAGGCAGCAGCAAGCCCAAGGCCACACTCCCTTCTAACACAGCAACACCCAGAGACAGCAGCAGCAGGCAGCTTTCTACTGGAAGACCGTGCCACAGTGCCAGATTTCCTCTTACCGGGAGTGCTGACTCCTCCTCCCCTGCTGACTTTTAAAGTGGTTGCTTTTAAATTTAGCAATGACAATTAGCATGAGCGTCTTAAGTTTTACAAGCGTGCGGCCTGCCTTGGAGGAAGCTCAAGTCATGCACACTAGAGCCAGACACCCAGCCCTAGGACACCAGGTCATGCTAAGCATCCTAGCTGAAAATCCAAGCAGCTGACTCCAAATGGTCCCAGGTCCAAACTGTTCTGAATGGTGACCTGATGCCACAAGTGGACTGCACGTGTGACCTCGCGTGACAGGGTCACAGTCAGATTACGTGTGTGAGGTGTGCATGAAACACAAGGGAACTCTGTCTAGACCGGACCCATCCCCAGGACAGCTCCTCTGTGTGCAAGTGCTCCCCACGAAAAAGACCCAAACACTTCTGGTCTTCATCATTTCAGGTAAGGGAAGCTCTCTGGGGCTGCAAACGAGCCCCAGTCCTGTTCCCTGGCACTTGGCCCAGCAGTGTCCAGATTGTCAGCTCTGTAGTCCACCCATGGAGGGCAGACAGGAAGTGGTGACGCGGAGGTGCTCACCACAGTCCTGAGGGCTTGGCCTGGGTAACACTGCAGCAGGGCGGTTCCTGGGGACATCCAGGGTGGACAGCGACAGCCCAGCAGAACACTGAGCCCCAGCAGGAACTGTTCTTCCATGAACCCAGGACACCGCAACCCACGGACAAACAAAATCTGTGCTAAAACCCAACCACAACACCCAGCTAAGTAAAACAATTACCTCATATTAACGAAGTTGCCCCAAACAGCTGCAAGAGAAAAGAAGAAAGCATTTAATTCAACAACAACTCAGCGAGTCAACTGAACAAAACTTTAACTTTTAACCAATATTTTCAAACTCACTGAGAAATCTAAATGACAGTTTGAAGACAATAAAGTGCACATTTTACTTTCAGGAGAATGAAGTCCCAAAAATTGAAGCACGAGTCCATCTATGCCTGCTGTGCTGGCTGGGGTTTGTGGGGGCCTTCACGATGGAGACCCCACAGGGCAGGGAGGCCGAAGCTTATGCAAGAGAACACAGGGACCCTGGTCTCTGTGACATGCTCTGGCGGGCTCTGAGGTGGAGCCACAGGGAGGTCAGCCTCCTCCGAGATCACCAGGGAGCAGTTTGAGCTGTGGCTGGCAGAGGCCTGGGCTCCAGGGCTCTTTCCGAGGCCCTTCTGGTTCCACAAGGAAACTGCCTAGGCTGTAGCACTGGCGCGGGTGCCTTTCTCAGCCACTCATGCGAGAAGGCAGGCAGGGGAAATGTCCACGCAGCACGACTCCCACCACTGGAAATGCACTGACAAGGACCGTGACACCACTAAATCCCAGGTTTCCACGATGACGCTCAGGGCTGCTCGTGGTTTCTCGTGCACTGGTGGTTACCTTGCTCCTAAAGAAGAGCAGGGAAGCTTACAGCCCACACTGACTCCCTCTACCACCAGCTCTTCATCAGCAAACTCAGGGCGCGGCTGCAGGAGGAACCGCCCACTGTTCCGCTGGGCAGGCATGTGGCTGGCGGTGACAACTGACAGGCTGCGTGACGGTCAGAGGGGACCCCTGCGAGCAGGGTCCACCAAGGAGGCTGCCTAGGGGCCAGACTGGCTGAAGGGCCGTGGAAGGGGTCCTCCTGCGAGGATAGGGACCAGCAGTAGACCTTGGGCCTGCAGGGCAGTGATACAAAGACCACTGCTGGGACCAAGGGAACTCAGCAGGGAGGATCGAGCCTTGTGGATTGACTGTGTGCAGCAGAGAGATGGCAGGCACAGGACACAGATCCCAGGGTCACCTCAATTCCAGAATATATTTATGGGGCTCCCACTGGCAGCCAAGCACCGTGCAGTCTGGCAGCTTAGAGTCACAGTGAGTGATGTGGTGAGGCCGGGCACCACAGGAACAATTTCCATCCAAACAAAAGCACCTGGGCTCCCAGGCCTGCAGTGTCCGCAGAGGCTGGCATCTGAGTTGACTCCCATGGACGCTGACGAACACACGCACACCTTACCTGCTGCCCAGCTCCTAGCCCTGCCACTCAGCCTTGTGCCACGCCACAGAGCCGCTGCTCCCAAGTCTGCCCTGCCCCTCGCTCAACCCACTCAGGAGTCAGCTCAAAAGCCGCCCGTCAGAGGTCTGCACTTCGGTGACAGCGGCCCATACCAGCCCACTCCCACCCCAACCAAGGAGGCTCCTGCTTGCTTGTCACAGCACTGCCACCAGCCAATACCCTCAGTGGAAAAACCTGGGATGGGGCTGTGCAGAACAAGGCCAGATCTCGAATGTGTGCACGGGCGTCACGAGACACTGTGGGAAGGGTCCCAATTCACACACAGCCTGAAGGCAGTTTCTTTCCTACAACACTTGCTGCAGTTTTGTGATGAAATGAAGTTTGTGAACACAGCCAACATGAAGCAAAGGTGTCACTGCCTTGGCCAGCCTGGCACACAATCTGTGGCCTGGACCCTCGCCTTGCCTGAGTCAGACCTGTATGCTCGCGGCTGCTGACCCATCGTTTCCTCACCCACACATACTGGACAGTACTGGACAGTGAGGACTACTGCAAACCATTAACACAGGCGTGCGTCGTGGGGTCACTGAAAGTTTCAGATTTGGGAGGATTCAGGATGCCCTCAGGAAACACAGAAGCTCCAGCCCCCTTTGGAAGTCTTGATCCACAGAAGGGTGAGTGCAGGTGCTCTGTCCCACGAAGTCCCGACGTGAGCACGACACCGAGTTGACACCCTGCAGTTCCACACTGCAGCTCTCGGGTCCAGCTAGAGCTGACCCTCCCTGGCACCCCCGGCTAGCCTCAGCAGTGAGGGTCAGGTCTGCAAACCCAAGGAGCCCTGACACCCCTGCCAGCTCCTGCCCCGCTGGACAGGTCACCTGTGCCTGGAAAACAGGTACCCATGCCCCCCTGGGATGAGCCCAACAGGATCAGCACTCGTGTGACTTCCTGGACAAACTCCAAGGTAGCACAGGTAAAGCTTCTGTGCAAAGCAGGTGAGAATGGGCATCGTTCTCCTTACAGGAAAAGCACTGAGCTTTGGATCAGCTGATCAGAAGGCTCAAATGAGAAGATACCATTTCTTCTTCTCTTCAAACCCAAGAGAGATGTGTGAGGAAGTGAGGGTGCCTCTACGTGGAGGAGCAGATGCAAGAGGCCCTCGACGTGAGCCCTCAGGCTGGCTGTCCTCAGCCAGCCTGTCCTGCACGTGAGCCAAATGTCACCCAGGACGGAGAAAGCTGCTAAAAGCAGGCTTCCTAACGGGGCATGTCTGTGACCATTCTGGACCCTGCCCTACTCGGGCCAGGCCTGCAGAGGAAGTCACACAGAGCTGGCCCACCCTTCTGCCCGGGTCTCTGAGCCCTGAGTCCCACTCAAGGACCTGAGTGCACCACTATAAAGCCCTGGCAGGAGACCCCTTCCCACAGCCCTCCTAACCAAAGGCCCCTGCTGTGATTGGACCGTGTCCTCCCACTCCGGAGGTTATGTGGTTACAAGGGTCCTGCTCGGTTCCGTATTAAGGAGTGGGTCGGCTGTTTGAGAGTGGATTTGTTACAAAAGTAGGTTCACCCCAACTTCTCGTCTTTGGCAAGGCCCTCAGCCATGCTGTGACGGGGCAGTGTGAGGCTGTGCCACACGTGGCCCCTTGATCTGGAGGTTGCAGCCTCTAGGGAGGACAGCCCAGTAACCCCCACAGTTTAAAATTCATTCCTCCTCTGGAATCCTGTTACACCAGCAGAAAAGGGACAGAGATGCTTGTCAACACCCTAGGGAGGGAACTCTTGCCCCAAGACCCAGCTTTTAAAGGATGAATAGAAGTAGAGCAAACTGTGGGGTTTGTAGAAAATATCTGTACCTTTAAAATTCTTTATAGGTAAAACCCAATTTTAAGTGAGAAGGCAACTTAGAAAATAAGCAGAGCAGAGTCAATGTTTTGCTTTTTACAACTCCATATGGGTTTTCTTTATTCCAAAAGGAAGTCTGATGACGCAGATGAGGGATGGCGTGCACACTGTTACCTTACTTTCTGACACTCGTAAGAAGGAAGTTTGGGTTGATCTGTAATCTGTGGACCCTGCCAATTGGCCTGTGCATTCTGGGCAGGGCAGCAACAAGGCTTTCGAAGGATCCAGTGAAATCCCCCAAAGTTGTAAAGTCAGAAGAGACAGCAGCTCAGTGATCTTGGTGACACTCACAACCTGGCTAGGGAAGCCTGGAGGAGACAAACTCCCTCCCCTGGGTGTCTGCTGAGGACAGACACACAGCTGCTCCATCAGAGTCATGCAGCTGTGCCCCACCCCGCAGAGGCATCACCCAGAAACCTGCTGTGGTGTCCCCAGAGTGGCACCCGCAGCTCTAAGCCCCAGGTGGTGACATGTGTGGAGGTGCTGAGAGGTGATGTGCCCGCAGGGTGGGGCAGTAGCAATCAGTGTCCTCAGGGTAAGAGGAGGCAACACCACCAGTGAACTCTCCCTGTCCTAGAGGACACGGAAGGGAACCCTGAGAGCACCTGGATCAGACAACCTCCACCTCCACAGTGGGCTGCAGGACTGTGGAGTTTAGCAGCCGTGGTTCTCCTTCAGAACCTAGGTCAGCCTCACCTAGAGTGGGACCCCTCAACCTTAGCGTCCCTGTGGGACCCCTGGACAGCACTGCTGCAAACTGAGCTTAACCAAACTTAAGGAAACGATCACAGAACCAGAAAGAGGACACAAGGTATTTAAAGGTAAAGTACCCTGTGAATATGGCTGTGACTTCCAAGTGTTTCTACCAAGTTCAGAGACTGTACATACAAAACAGAGCAGCAGGCGTGGGGACACAGAAGCGACTGGGGGACCTCGCAGACGTTCTTGGGCTCCATGACTTCCTCTTTCAATAGAGGAGGCTGACGGCTCAGAACCACTCCTGGGTCTGGCCAGGCCCTGGGCTGCTAAGCAGGAGCCCTGAGGACCTGCAGCACCATGGACAACGGGGAACATGGGGTACTCTGGGTGCAGCACCCAGGCTACCTGCTCTGCCACTATGCTCCCTAGAGCCCGTGGGTGTCACAGCAGCATGCAGCTGGCTACCAGGAAATGCTCCCAAGTGACACCAGAGTTGGGCAGGCTCCATCACCGGTAAAACCTTGCCCCAGCGTGGCGCTGAGAGAGGGCAGCGTTGGCAGCATTAGTGCAAGGGTGGAGGGCCACAGGCCGGGCCTTCAGGCTTGGCTCTTCTTTCCAGCAGAGCAACAGCAACAGAGAAAAAGGCCCGTGGCCCCACAGTCACCACAGTGGAAATCCAGGGTCAGAGGGCTCGTGAACATTATGCACAGGGCTTCTCTAGCTTTTGAAAGCTGAAGGCAGGAAGATGATGGCTCCAAACCCCACTAAATTCTTGATTTTGCTTTGATTTTGTGCTTGTGTTTAAGTACTAAACTATGTGGGCAGTGGAAAAATGAAAAGGAGACTCAGTGACCAGCTGCTGCTGGAAGGTGGAAGAGGGGGGCAAGGGCTGCAGGTGGAGAGGGAGGTGGGCAATGGGGATGGCCAAGAGCTGGCCAGCCTGGCGTGCCCACGGGAGAGCAGGCAGCTGAAGCCGGACAACCACCAGGCCAGAGTTCTGGTCCCTGGACTGGGGAGCCCGGGCCCAACTGGGATGTCCAGGCCCGCAGCCCTCTCCTTACCCTGCTTGGAGGTCCTGTCCTGATGCCAGGGACCTACAGGCACCCAGGCCAGGAGGCACCAACAGGAAATGCAGCTCCCGGAGGGCAGTACAGACAGCTCCAAACAGGAGCAGAGGATCTGGGGGCGCTCCTTGCAAAAGGGCAGCCCGCTGGAGGGAAACGGCTTCAGTGATCAGGCAAAGCAGTTGCTGACAGAATACAGGTGTGGTTGGGCAAGAACCAAGCACCCTGGGAGGCTGAGGCAGGTGGATTGCAAGTTCAAGCCCAAGCTGGACAACTTAAGAGATTTACCAAGATTCTGATCAAAAGAGCCTGGGTTCAATCTCAGTATCACAAAAGAAAGGAGAAGCAGAGTGGAGGGAAGAGAGAGGGTAAAGGGAAGAAGAAAAATGGAGAGAAAAAAATTGTTACAAGTCAGAGAAAACTATAATAAATAAGTGATAGCAAAGACAATTTTAAATCACTAGAAGAATATAAATACAGACAAGCATGAGTCTAAAAAGTAGAGCCAAACTTTAAAATACCCGAAACCAGGAGCCAGAAGGACTAGCTCCTTTTAAAGGAGTAGCGCTCCAATTTGGATTGGACCACGGAAGCTGAGCTATCAGGACCCAGTCCGGGCCTTCCAGGGCACCACCCCTGGCCATGTGCTCCCCACTAAGACGCACTGTGCTGCCACAGGCCACAAGCACCAGTCCAGGCACCAGTGGACCGAAGCTGCTGACTCCTGAGCCCAAATGCACTCTTGGTCCATTTAGGTTGGCTTTCTCCGGTACTGCAATACAGCAGATGCAACAAGTTAGTCCCAGATAAAGAGGGAAGAGGAAACAACCAAAGAGCAATCCAAGGAGATCTCAGAACTGATAATTATGGTTCCTGGGTTGCAAGGTCTCCAAGGTATCTAACACCAGGACCCAGAACAGCAGGTGTCTGGACCCAGGCCACAGATGCCTCCCTCAGGGCACGCTTTGTTAGAAGCAGTGCCCAGGAACAGTGAGATTTCTCCCTGCAGCTCGGGTCAGTGGAGCAGGGTAGAGCGAGAGTCAGCACACAGGGCACCCCCAGAGCACACTCGCAGGACCACAGCTGGCAGCAAGATACACGCCTGTGAAGCAGGCCCGTACTCAGCTCTCTGCAGGTATGGCGGTGGCCACCAAGCACAGAGGGTGAGGGAGGACAGTCCCAGCAAAAGCAGGGCCATGGGATGGTCAGAAGGGAGAGCCTGCGGTCCTCCAGGAAGATCAACCAGCCTGAAACTCCTCCTCGCTGCCAGAAGCCAGGGAAGAAATGACTGACTCCTTCCAACCCCAGAAGGTATCTTTCACTGGAACTCTGCAACATCAATTCATCAAGTGTGAAGGGGAAAAGACGCCTCCGGACAGCCTCAAAATTCACCGTCATCCCAGCCCACACTGGGAAGGAAACGGGGAAGTCAGGCGATTAGGCTCTGGTGAGCAAGCAGCTCCAGGGCAGAGGCACCAGGCTGCAGCTGTCTGCACCACCCCAGGCCAACAGAGGGATGTCCTAGGTCCTGGGTAAAGCCAAGACCACCGGACCAAGGGTGTAGAGCTACATGAGGTAGTATACAAAGCAAATTTTTAAAAAGTCAATCATTAGCTCCAAAAAGAACAAAAGGTAACGTAGCACGTGGCTCACTATAAACAGCTCTGACGTAGTCACTCACAGAAACACTAAATGTTGGTGTCAAAATCACACCACATGCAGGAGTGGGGAGGGCAGGAAATGGCAAAGAAGAAAGGAGTCACTTAGCACTTCTGTCCCCCGCTGTGCATCTCGAGCTGAGAAACTGAAGTGCTTGTTTCTGGTTGGGAAGCTGGAGGGCGGCTGCGAGGCTCAGCGAGGCTCAGCGCGGCAGCGGCTACACCCCTCAAAGGGATGCAGCTGGTGCTCAGGCACAAAAAAAAGAGACCCCATGGGGTCTCCACCGAGCTGCACAGAACTCACTGGGACTGAATCCACGGGGTAGTGAGGTGTGAATGGCGCTGCCTTACTAAATGCCAGGGAAAAGATGAGCAGGGGAAAGATCTCCAGAGCGGTGAAGTCTGCGCAGTGAGCCGGCCACCGTCACAGCCCCCATCCCTGTACCAGGATGCAGCAGCAGTGCAGGTGGCAGGGAGGGAGGGGCTCCAGCATGCCTTGAGGACTGAGAGGAGAGAAAGGCTGCATGAGGAAGACTCAGCCTGGCTCTCCGGGCACCAGGAGTGTTTCCAGAGGCAGTGCAGGTAACAGAAGGTGACGGGAGCAAGGGATTAGAGATCCTCCATGTCACTGTTGACAGGTGACATTTCAGGTGGGCTGGGGCACGATCAAAAGCCCTGAGATGCTTCTCCCTACAAACTGCCCACTCCAGGTCGGCTGCACATTGGACACACTCCCCGCCCTGGCTGGCCAGGCCCTGCACATGCCATCTCCTGTTCTCCTCGGTCACCTCCCACAGCTCACTCGGCTCACCGACTCCTGAGGATGTGAACGAAAGGCTGCTCTCTCCAGGGTCTCACAAGCTCTCATGGGCCTTTGCCTGCACACCAGCTCGCACTGTAGCTTTCACCTGGATGATTCTCAATTCATGACCACCTCCTCCCCGGCCAGTGGTGCTCAAAGTGGCGTCCCTAGAGCACATCAAGGGACTGACAAATCTGTCAGAAATGCGAATCTCGGGCTAGGTCCCCAGCCCTGCTGAACCAGGACCGGGGCACTTTGAAACCCCCTGCAAGTAACTCTGATGCACACTCCAGAGGGAGACACTTTGCACCTAGGTGTGGGTCTGCACCACACAGTCGGGCCCTGGCGTTTGCAAAAGAATGATGGCACATCCATAATGACCTATGAACCTCAATCTGGGTCTAATCTGAGACGGACCCCCCAACCCCAAAGCAGCATTGCTGGGCGGGGCACCTGCCCCAGCTGCGGGCGGGTCAGGGCTGGAATCTAGCTGTGCAGTTAGCATCTTGTGACCACTTCATATTCAGTTATCATAGCACCCGTGTGCTGAGTTGCTGAGGAAACTCAAAGTGACTGTGGTCGAGGCAAGAGTCACACCTGTACACACAGGTGAACGAGCCCCACACTCAGCATCGCTGCCATGGTAACAGTTCCTGAACTGCCCAGGGGTCTTTCTCTTGTGGCTGGGACCCCTCAATCCCCACACTCGTCCCCGGCTAGGCTAGCGCTTCCCCCCAGCAAAACTACTGGGCACACACCCAGCAGCAGGCTGGCGCTCGGGCGGCTGTGCTGGCTCGGAGCAGCCAAGGCCACCTTCCGGCGCGGACCCTGGGCCGATCAACTCCAGGCAGCAGGTGGTCTCCCTTCCTTGTGCCCCGGAGCCGGGACCCCGCTGAGCTATGTGAAGCTTGGCTTTGGTGCCCCGCGAAGCACGACCGGCAGTAATTACTCCTACTCCCGAGCCCTTCCTCCTTCAGCCGGGCAGTCTCCCGCCTCGGCCTCCGCACAGGCCTTCCCTCCTGCCGCCGGAACCGCATCCCAGGAGTGCCGCGGCGGAGACACCTGGCGGGGCGTCGCGGACCCGGCCCCCAAGGGAACACTGCGCCTGGCGCCCCGGCGACGTGGACGGCCGGGCCCCGCCGGGACGCCAGGCCCGAGCGCGCGGAGACCCGACCCGGGCCGCCCCCGCCCTGCCGCGAGGCCACTCACAGGCGACGTAGGCCAGCAGCGCGAGGCCCAGCAGCAGCTTCATCCTCCGGCGGCTGACGGCGGACCCGAGGCGCAGCAGCGCCTGACTCACCATGCCCGAGCGCGGGCGGCGTGCACAATGCGCGCCCGACACCGCGCCCGCCGCCGGCTTCCTCCCGGCCCGGAGTCTGCGCACGCGCGGCCCCGCCCCACCACCGAAACCCCGCCCCACCACGCCCCCGTCAGGCTCCGCCGTCCACGCAGGCGCAGTGGCGCCTGCTCGACTGGGTTTTGGGCCAGGCGAGGGCGTGGCGCATGCGTGTGCGGTGTGGCGCGCTGCTAGTGTACTGTGGCGAGCTGCTAGTGTGCTGTGGCGCGGAGGCGTGGTGTCCCTGCGAGGTTGGGCTGCGCTGCCCCCGGGGCCTGGAGGTCTGTGATCAGCTCGGTGCTGCCGCAGTTTGGGGTCCCGCGCAAGTCTGTGGGCTGCCATCGTGGAAGCCCCAGGCCACGGGGGAAACTCGTCTCTGATCCAGCCAACCCGGCCCACTGTGCTCCCTTCAACCTGAATTCCTTCTTTAGCCGCGTTAGAGACCTCTAAAAATAATCACCTAGCCAGGGCAGATCCCCAGAGCACAGGTGCTGAGACTCGGGTACAGCCCACCCCACCTTGGGCGCCTCCCACGGGCAGAATCAATCCGTAAACCCAGCATACGAGAGTACCCTGCCCAGGGCGGCCCCAGGAAGCCCAAAGCCTGGCTCCGCGGTGCCCGGTGGCAGCACCCTTGGCGTGGGAGCTGGGGGCTCGGGTCCCAGGGTCTAGGCCTGAGCACTGTGCTTCTACCCAGGACCCCTCCATTCCTCTCACTGACCTGGGGAGGAGGAAGCAGAGCAGGTTAGGCCCGCAGGCTCCAAGCACCTGCGACCTGTGGTTTTCAGGGTGAAGGCAGAGGGCAGAGGAGGAAGAAGGATTCTTGCATGCCCACCGGATGGGGCACCAGCAGCCAGACGTCTAGGCAAATTCCAAGTATAGTAGGCTGTAGATGGCCTTTCCTTGGTGCATATGTGTCAATTCAATAGGTTAACATATGAAATATTTGCCTTTTCAGTACAAAACTCCCTGCACCGGCCTTTCACCTGGAGTGGTTGTCCTGCACCGCGGAGGAAACCATGGAATGCCATCTGCACTGCCCCTAGAGTGGCTGCTGCCATGGTTGCCGGTGGCAAAGGCTGTTGGTGTCCTCAGAGGCTAACTTCCTGCTCAACCTCAGCCAGAGTTGGGCTGGGGAACAGGAAGTGCACAGCGGCGGTGATGAGAGGCTGGTGAGGCCCCCAGCCCTCAGGAAGCCCGTGGTCCTGAGGTGCCCACCTGCCTGTCCTTGGGTTCACCCCTGCATTCTTTGAGGCACCTGTAACAATAGAATATTTGAGCACTTACTAGTTACAGTCCTTTGCTGCTGACACCTGGGCTAATTAAAAAATGACTCAGCACCTGGAGGGGAAACCACTTATGAAACCTCACCGTGTGCCAGGGACTAGGCCAGGCGTGGCCATATGGAGCTCAATTTGTTTTTGTCGCAGCCTGTAGGGCAGGATTGCTATTGTTAATCTTTAAATAAATAAGACTTAAAATAAAATAATTATTTGCTTTTTTAAATACAAGGTTTTGCTATGTAGTTCAGGCTGGCCTTGAACTCACTGTAGCCCAGGCTAGACTCAAACTTGAGATGATCCTCCTGCTTCAGCCTCCCAACTGCTAAGATAAAGGTGTACGGCACCACAATGAACAAAAAGAGGTGTGAAGATGATATTTTGATACATAACATGACTCAAGCTAGTCAATATACCAGTTACCCCACATCCTTATTTTCTGTGGTGAGAACATTTAACATCGACCCTAAGCAGTTTCTGAGTTCACCGTGCATTACAATGAGCTGTCATCTCAGTATTGAATACTGGATCACATGAACTGGTTGCCAGAACACTGCCTTGGGGAGCAGCCCTGCTCCTCCACCCTCTTCCCCATAATCACATTCTCTGTGCTGCTTCTAGGAGTTTAACACTGTTAGATTCCTGAGCACTTGTAGTATTTGTCTTTCTGCATCTGGCTTATTTCTCTTAGACCGTGTACTCCAGGTTTACCCATGCTCCCTTGACAGCAGGATTTTTTTGAACCTGAGTATTCCTTATATGCATAATCACATTTTCTTTAGCCTTTCATGTGTCTGTGAACACTGAGTTGCTTCCTCATTTGGGCTACTTGAACAATGGCATTGAGCAGGGAGAATGGATAGCTCTGTGGGACCCTGCCTTTCCTCCCCTGGGGTGTGTACCCGGAAGGGAATTGCTGGCGCTGCCCAGGGCCATGTTTCATTTTGGGAGGAACCTCCTTGTACCCCTGAAAGGCTCTGCTGACTTCATTCAGTGAGACAACAGAAGCTCCCCGCATTTGGTTTGTGGCCAAGGCTGCAAGTCACGGCTGCAAATGAGGGCTAGGCTTGGGCCTCCCTTTCCCTGGGTAAGGACATGTCGCTGTGGGCCTGTTCTGTGCCAGTGTACTTCAGCTTCTTGGTTGCCCAGGAAATAGTTCCTGTTCCTGTTCCAGTTCCAGTTGCTCCTGTCTCTTAGAAATAGCTGGACGCTGTGATGCACAGCTGCTGGTCACCATGATGCACACTGTATAAGCCAATCCCCAGTGGACAAGCCATTCTACCTCTGCACTGAGGCTGGCTTCTCTCTTACGAGCCCTAGACCACCAGAGACCAGGGCTGATACTCTGGGAATGATCCTGATCAGTGATGGTCGACGTAAATAAACCTGCTCTGGATCCAGGGTGTCCTCTCAGCGTTTCTGCTCCCCTTTGCAGTTCACGGAGGATTGTGCTGAGCACTTGTTGTGGGAGAGGACTGGCTGAGTGACTAAGGAACTTTGCAGGAGGAAGATGTGCTTCCAGGGCACAGAAAGGGAGTCGGGACATTTCTCATTCCTGTCTAACGACCTTCCTGGTTCATCACTGAGCTGTGCTCTTCAGACTTACAGCCTGCATTTGGGCTTACAGTGCAGGAGCCTGCATGGCCCTGTGGCCTTATGGTGGCTGCTTCTACAGCGCAGTGCTGTAGCCTTTGCTGATTGTACTGCTCAGCACAGTACTGCGATTTTATGTGGCTGTACATTACAATACTGCAGGTAAGAGTTATGCAAATAAAAGCACAGTCATCAAGCTGGAGCTGCCTTTGGCCATTTCTCTTTTCTGAATACTGTAATGCACATACTATACACAACTCCTTATTTGTCAACAAATTCATTTACAAATCTAGCCACAGGAATGATATTTGGTCATTAAACGGGGAACATCTGTATAGGATTCTGATTCACAGGCCTCGGGCAGGGCACCCACAGGAAGTGGCAGGAAGGGGTGCCTGGCAGGGAAGACTCCATAGGGGATGCTGGGTTCTTGTTTAATTGGAGGAGCAGACAGCAAGAACCAGAGGTATGAAGACCCTGGAAAGGGAAAATCTCCAAAGCCCTGTGGTTTCAGCTGTGCCCTGGCGGAGTCACTTTCTCTGCTGGCTTCTCACCAGCATCTCAGCCTCCACCTGGGCTTCTGGACCTGGTTCTGGACTCTCCTGGTTCTGGGCAGGTGCACACCACCATGTCTTCCAGTTTCCTGTTGGGTTGTACCCCAAGGAGGGCCTGATCTGAAGATGGATGGCTAGGAGAGACATGCCCCCGCCAGCTGCTCCAGCATGGCTGTGACTACAGGAGGGAGGGGTGATTCTGACTCCAGTGCCCCCAGAGTCCCCCTCTGTCATCAGGTCCTCTCTATTGCACTGAGCAGAGCTGACTGCCTGCAGGCCTTGCCAGCTTTTGGCCTCTGAAAATCACATTTGTCTCTCTTTGCTTCTCTACAATCCTTCTCCTTCCTCTGATTTTTCTTAACCCTGCACACATCTTTGGAGTCAAACCCCTATGTTCACTCTCTCCTGTTTAATACACTTGTGTTACTGGCAGCTGAGTTAGATATAAATATTCTAGGCAGTCAGACAGGGCTAGGTCCTCGAAGGAGCCAGTGCAGAAGCCCAGATACCAGGGCTAGGGATTTAGCTAAGTGGCACAAGTGCCTGCCTGGCAAACTTGAGGTTGTGAGTTTGATTCCTGGTACAAGAAGAAGAAGAGGAGGAGGAGGAGGAAGGGGAGGAGGAGAAGAAAGAGGAAGGGGAAGGGGAAGGGGAAGAACAAGCCCAGGTACCTTGCAACCTTGGAGAAGACCTGCTGTGGGCCAGGCCTCAAGACAAAAGATCAAGCAAATACACCCACATTCTAAACACTGATGTTCTAAATAGGTCTCTGTCACCCTGCAGAAGCCAGGAGTCACCATCCCAACCCCTGCTTGCTATGTGACTTGCTTCTCCATTTCTTCCCGATTTAATCAATTTACCCGAGAAATTAATCTTATTGGTTAACTATACTTCTGTCCTACTTCATGTCCACCTTGTGAGTTCTCGTGTTTTCCCCACCTTAGACCTGTGTCACTTTGTTGTTTTACTGTATAAAAGTCCCTAGAAAAGACAGAGTTTTGGCACCCTGCTCAGGACCCCTTCTGTCTGTCTGTCTCTCTCTCAGACAGAAGCTTGCTTTCTCTCAATGAATATATTCTGCTCTTAACCTCCCTTGTTCCTAAAATTCATTCTTCAATTTTAGAGAACATGAACTGGTACCGGGCATCTGGTACTGGTTGGGAGTGTCTTTCCCCTATGTCACTTGGAGCAATTTTCCAGTAGTCCTTCCTTGCTGGTGCCTTTCCCCTAGGAGAGCTGAAAGAGAGACTTGGTCAGGGTCCTTTCCCGAGCTGCCTGCCATGAAGCCACCCTCCACCCTGGCCAGGGCCCCGGCTTGTCTCCTGCTGGTGACCACAGGTAACCACAACCTCCGCACTGCGGTCCCTCTCTTAGGTGCAATACTCCCTGTCCACAGTTCTTAGGCGAGGGATAGACAGTGTCAATGCCTGAGGTTCTGGAGCTGTGTGACCCCAGCATCAGGGAGGCCACTAAGTCCTACCACAGGCTGAGCTACAGATTCAGGCAACAAAACTAACTTGAAAGTGCAGACCCAACCTTCCCCTTCTCAGTTTTTTTTTTTATGTACTATTTAAAGAAGGGGTTTAGCTTTCCATAACAAAGGAGAAGATGGCATGGAGATTTTCCATCCCCCCCACCCCGTTTCCTTGCTATTGACATCTTGATTCGAATGGGATGCTCTTCTCTGCATATCTGGGGTTCACGCACCCTGCAGGCTTTGTGGCTGCTCACAGCTCTGGCTGGGCTCAGTGTCTGCAGAGCTCCCCTCACCAGGCCGCTTCACCCCAGAGCCGGCTCCGGTCTCCACCGCATCCGGGAAGCCGCAGCCTGTGCTACCCACATGCAGGCTGGGGCGGGTGTGCTCCCTCCTGGGCTGGAGAACCTACACGGATTATTGGGAATTCCTCTGCACAGGGCTTTCTCTCTTCTCCTTGTGATTCATCATTTATGTTGGTATGCACTGGTGGATATTTATTCCATAATTTTCTGTCCTTCAAATTGTTCCAAAGCCTGGGATTACAGGTGGTGCACACCTGTAATCCCAGCACTTGCAAGGCCGAGGCAGGAGGCTCTTCAGGTCTTCAGGGCTAGTCTGGACTATGTAGTGAGTTCAAATCTAGCCTGAACTACATAGTGATACCCTCTGTCAAAAAAAGAAATTGTTCCAACTTATATGGTGGGAGCTCTTTCAGTGGCTCCATACCCTTTGAAAAACTCCCATCATTGTGGGAATTCTCTTTCTTTTCTTGTTTTTTTTTTTTTTTTTTGTAGTAGGCTCTTCCTATCTGACACTCAAGACACTCCAAGCTTATCTTGGCTATTTCCTGCCTCTGCCACATCTCCAAGGATCTCTGCCTTCCCTTACTGGGGAACAGTGTTAGAATCCTGGATGAGGAGTAGGGTGTGCTGGTACCGTGTGTGCACATGTGTGCCAATCTATAGTGACACACATAGTAGTACACACTGCTACAAGTAACCAGACATGTCTACAGGAAAGGCTAAATTTTAAAAATGAAGTGCAATAAAAGACGCGTTGCTGCACCTCCCCTCCACACCCCACACAGTCACACCGTCATTCTCACCACTGTGGGGAACAGTTTGGAGTCCTCTTCTATGAGTGCCTCAGTTGTGCTGTCGCAGCTGCCCCAGCATTTTACATTTATGTCATGGTTATCCTGACTCTGGGGAGGAGCCAGAAGTCACTTGGTGCCAGATCCCTTGAATAAGGTGGATGAGGGCTCACGGGACGTGTTTATTCCACAGCGATTGCTGCAGATGTTTTCAATGGATGGAGGACAGCCAGGCAGCCACCCAGCACACTAACCACAGAGAACTTCCTGAATTGTTTGGAATGCATCGAGGTGACGGGTAAGTGAGGTGATGGGTCAGCGCATTTGAAGTCGGGGGGGCTGTGCTGAGGGAATTGCATTGCAATGTATCTTCTACAGTAAAACGTTTTAAATTTTGAACGTTCACTTTGTATTTGGATCAGACCTTGTAAACAGAAGTCCCCGCCTATGTCTGCAGCTCTAATCCATCAGGGGGGATTGTTTCGGCCTCCTCCCTGCTTAGCTGTGGTTTCTGACCCTGCCATCCACTGTTCGTTTGCCAAATTGTTCAGCTTCCCCTCTCAAGTATAGCAGTGTCACCTCGGAGTCCCCTGGAAGTGGTATCTGTGCAGGCTTCCATCCCTTCCCTTACAGATGGACATATACCTGCACGTGTGTGCAAATGCACACACTCACATCCCACTGCTCCCTTTCCCTCCCCTGCCCTCCCTGCTCTTGGCAACCCTGGGATCCCTGTTTGCTCCTACCTGGGGTGACTCGTCTGCCCTTGCTCTGTTCATTCCCAATGGCCTCACTGTTCTTGCCTCGACTTGCTATTGAAAGTGTTTTCCAGAGCAAATCTAGTTCTTCCCTGAACTGTACTTGGTTGTCACCCTTAAAATACCATCTCAAGGCTGGCTGTGAAGCTCAGCTGTAGAGCGCTTGCCTGGCACAAACGAGGGCCTGCTTCCACCCCTCGCACCTGAAAAAGTCCACCTGAAGTTGATCTGGGCTTTCTTCTGCGGCCCCTGGAGAGTGCCTGTCAACCCAGGTCCAGCTGCACTCTCCAGAATGGTTCTCCACGGCCCTGCCACAGAGTAGGAGGGAGGGCAGGAGGCGGCTGGCTGTCGTGGTGGAAGGGCGAGGGCCGTGGGAGTTGATCTGAGGGTGATCTCAGAAGTAGAGCCACAGAACCCCCAGCTGACTGCAGACACCACAGGGAGGGAAGTGAACGGCACTGGACTCCTTGGTCCCTGGCTGGGGAGGTGATTCCTGTCCAGGTTCCCAGGGAAGACAAAGGGCCTCTTCCTGGAAGGTGTCCCATCACCGAGCCCCCTGCAGTGGGACTCAGGGCGGGCAACGGGGCTTCAGATGAAGGCCATGCCCTCGCAAAGCTCGGAGGTGATTGCAGGAGAGGCTGTGACATTAGGGAGGCTGCAAGGTGGAGGCTGAGAGGGACATGACCACGGGACAATGACTCTTCGGTCTTTATGGCTCTCATTACAAGTTCTCTCCAGTTCAAGATGTTTGTGGTGAATTTGAAGCAGTAAGACCTCCCAGTGGTAGAAATAAGTTTGAGCAAAGTGCTGCATATCTTATCCTGTGGGCAACATCTTTCTGTGTGTAGTGTGAGGCCAGTCCTGGGTGAGGGGCTGAAATAACCCAGGCTGGAGCCCAATAATAAGGCCTCCTTAAACCGGGGATTTAGTTTAGTGATTCAAGTGCTTGCCTGGTAGGCGAGAGACAGTAAGTTCAATCCCGGGTACTAAAAAAAAAAAAAAAAAAAAAAAAGGGTCTCCTTAGCCTGGCCGGGGGCTTTATGGGAGCACGGTGACAGGCAGTTGTGGGTCCGACAGTTCACTGAGGGTGAGGACTTGGCCACTGCGGGTCAGCCTGTCAGACCTTAACATTCCCTACAGTTTAGGGCCCAGCACAGCCTCAGCGTAGGGTCCTTAGAAGCAGAGCTTCTACCAGTGATAAGGCATTTGGGTAGGAAGCAGAGGGGCTCCCTTCCCTCCACACACCTTCCCTCCCTCCACCAGGAAATTGTCAGTCACTGTTTGAACTGTGCCTGTGGTCAGAGCTCCACCTGCCAGCTCTGGCTGGGAGCAGGGTGGGGTCACAGACCCTGTGAGGTCAGAGCAAGGTGAGACAGGGAAATGCCTGCCCTGCAGCGGACACCAGGGAGCCACTGTAATCAGATCTGCACTGTCTGCATTTCCAGCTCATGACCACTGTCACCGAGACACTTCCGAGGGGGCCAGCAGCCAATGTGTGATGAACCTCACAGTGGAGGACAGAGCCAGGGAGCAACTGAATTGGGTCAAGAGGGGAGGAAGTGATTGCTGCAGAGCTGAAGGCAGTGAGGCTCCTCAGATTGAGGGCAAGATGCCTCAGAGCTGTTCCGCGAGGTCCATCATTGTTAAGGACAGTGTTCCTTCAGATGTGTGTGCAAATGCCGGTTACTTTGCGAGGGTGCTTCACCCGCAGCCGCCAATTATCTTTAAACTACCAGTGTAGGGAAAGCGGAGATCACGTGCTGTTAAGGAAGGGTCAGTGTCACAAAACTAAAGTGTGCTAGCGGATAGGCAGGGAGTGGGAAGACAAAATGAGACAGAAACATCAATGCAAGTAGATGCTGGTTTGTGTGTTTCGAATACTGGCAACTCCAGTTTAATAGACAGGTTTAAGAAGGAGAGGTCAAGGCCGGGAGTGGTGGCGCACTCCTGTAATGCCAACATTTGGGAGGCTGAGGCAGGAAGATCACTCTGAGTTCAAGGCCAGCCTGGGCTATGCAAGTGAATTCAGGGCCAGCCTATACAACATAGTGAAACCCTGTCTCAATAAAATAAAATAAAATAAAATAAAATAAAATAAAATAAAGGAGCTATCAGCTTTGATGAGATAGCAGCTCAAGAAACCATGAGACCTCCTTCCTTTCACACACTAGAAAATGCTATTCATGGATGCTGCATTTGCTTGAGGGAATTCGCACTGGAAGACTTTGGAAGGGCTGCCCATAGCTGACTTCATAAACATAACAGAGACAGAGTAATGTCGCTCAAGTTTCCATCAGTAGATGGCTTGAGGAACCAAATGTAGTAGGGACATGCAGAGGAACATTAGCCAGCCCCAAATCCGGCACACGCTTCAGTGTGGACGCTGTAAGGACCTACGACAAAGTGACATAGAGCCGCTCACGGCCGGGGGACAAGCACTGTGTGAGCAACCTGAAGACGCATGTTTCATTGCAGCAGAGCGTGGTGGCACAGTGGTCAGCAGGGATTCAGAGGGGCCCCTCAGAGTTTGTCCTGAGGGGCACAGATTTCAGCTTGGGATGGTGGGCATCCTGGCCGCAGTAGGGGGCTGGACACACAACACAGCACTGTACCCCCAGGAATGGCAAAACACCAGGGCTGTGCTGGACTCCACTCTGCACCACAGTGAAAAGGAGGATCCCTGTTGCCCAGCTTGGTGAGGGTGGACAGTGCAGCAGCAGTGCTGGCCTTCTGCCTGCTATTCCCTCCTGCTGGCTGGATGTTTATTTAAAAAATAAATAAAGTTGCCTTGAAATAGCCACCAAAGGCTTTCTGGGGTGTCTCAAAGGAAATTCCCTGAATTATTTTGTCTAATAGCAGTGGTCACTGCCTTTGGAATTTGCTGAGATGAAAGCAATGGAGAACTCCAGAGAAATGAGAACCTCATAGACCGTTTCACGCTCCACTCGCCAGGGTGAGAAACGTTACTCACAAGCCCAGGTTAACTGCCTTAGCAGCCTCGACGGTGCTCTGCAGAAGGTGAAGGCAGCACCTCTGATTGTGTTGGTCAGTGGAGGGCAAGCTCATGACAAGTTCAGCATCAGACCTTTCCTCTACCTTTATTAAAAGTCCTCCTTTAGAAAACAAAAAAGACACAGGGCCTAGTCTTGTGACTGATGGATGCTGTCCTAAAATGCAAAAGGACACGGCTGTGAAAACTGACTTCCGGGGTGAGCCCCACACTCCGTGTTCTTTTGCCCCAAAGAGAGAGGTTTATAGTCATTTTGTTAAAGTGAGCAAATACGCCTCCCTGGTAAGTGGCTGTGGCCTGGCAAGCTGCAGCTGCCCCAGGGCGAGAACCACCAGAGTCTCCTGAGATCCACACCATGTTGGAACTTAGGGTGCTGGGAAACCAAGCAGCCAGCTCGCTACCCTGGTTAGCGGCTATGAGCCTACTGGCATGCAGGTTGAGATTCAGACATCTCCCATCCCTGTTAGCAAGTGGAAGCTAGAGATCTGAGCATCTCTTGAGAGGTTGACCATATGCAATATAACAAATAAGGGGTATTTCCTTCTACCATCTCTTTGAAGGCAAATATTTTTATCACTGTTTTGCTTTGTTCTGATTAGTAGTATTACTGTATTCAATATTCTGCTTTGATAAGTTCTATAATGTTCTGTATTTCCTTTGATTTTGCTATACCTGATTGAAATGACAACTGGTGAAGATGAGATATACTATGGTACCTATTACCATTATCTTGGTAACCTGCTGTGAAGTTCTGCACCAATTTCACTACACTGTCTCAGTTGGCTTTGTTCCATCTTGTTCTGTTGTATTTTATTACCTTCAAAATAATAAAAAAAATTTTAAAAAAAGCAAGATAGAGTGAGCAAAGGCTGTGCACACAGCGGGACAGACCCCTGTCACACACTTGCCCTCTATTTCAGTCCCTTAGAAGTCACTGATGAACCGTCTCTATTTAATGGGCCCAACAGGCCTTGTTCTGTCTGTTGTTTGTTCCAGACCCCCTGAGCTGTCCTCACTCACTGTTTCTCAGACGTTTTCTGTTCTCCCCTTCCCAGCTGTAGAAGAGGTGGAGTAGATAAGCTTCCCAGTTACGCTCAAGCCGTTGGCGATTACACTTCTGTGATCTTTTCCTCTTCTGCATATTAATAAATCAGCATAGCTTTGCTTCTATTTAACCTGTGTTTGTTGGTTGATTCCACTAATCCTCAGAGGGTAGAGGCTAACTTTCCCTTCACCTTTACAAGATCCTGAATTGCCCCAGCTCATGTCTGCATCCTCCGCCCCCTGATCAATAGTAAAGTTTTATTGCAGTTTTTGAGCTCAAGGCCGAGACTCAATTTCTGAACAAACAGAACTGTATTTACTCCCACAATCAAATGTTGAATAGCTTTAGAGACTGGCTTCCACTGCAGACTTGGTAGTGTTTCTTAAAGAATCCATCCTAAAGATATAAAGTCAAATGACACTTACAATCTTAAACCACAACAAAGCCAGTCAGTAACAGCTAATGTCTTACACATTTCTCATGCTGTCATGCTTAAAATAAGAAAAATTATCCTCATTCTTACACAAACTTGTAACATACACACTTAAGATACAGTTCCTTAGTCTTGATGCAAGTGAGAGAGAAATGTCCATGTTCCAGAATTGTTTTCCCTGTGCCATGAGGGGTTCCCGCGACTGGACGTGATGAGTCTGACCATAATGCCACCCTGAGAGGGAAGAATCCTGTGAAGCAATGAGTATTCTCGGTAAAATCATGCTGTCACGATTGACGTCAGGATTTTGCAGTGCCTGTCTGTGTGGAAAGACATTTTCAGGATGAAATACATCACATCTCATTACAGAGCAGCATTAGGAGATGAACATTTACAAATGACTTTGACAAACTGACTGCAACATAAACTGTCATCCCACAAAAAGAATTCTATTACTTTCATTAGCAAATCTACACTACAAAAAAGTATTCTGCTCTTATTATGCTTTGAATTTTCAACAAAATGCCACGGGAATGTATCTTCTAAGTACCTACATCACACCCTTGGTTTTGCTGCTTGATCTACAAAGCCTGAGGTCTTTACTATCTGGTTCATTAGTGAAAAGTTTTTTCCAGTCACTTTTCAAGAACAGAAAAAAGAAATTTTCCATACTCCGATCAGGTAGGAAAGTAAAACATTGGCCAAGCTTTGCTGATGGGAGAAATGAACCTAGGCAAAGCCCCAGACATGACAACAGGACGAGAATGATGATTACATTGGTGTGACCAACCTGTCCCCTCTGCAGCTAGGAGATGCGACAAAAGGAATCAGAGGAAGTTGTTGCAAGGAAGTCAGAAGAGGAGGAGGTTAGCTTCAGAACCATGGGAAGGAAAATTAGGAGTTCACTGTAAACGTGACCAATACCATGACAATTCCCTTCCCAACACAGTTTAGAAACAAGCAGTGTCTACACACCCTAATTTAAAAAGAAAACATTCATCGGATTTTGATTTGATGACACCTGCAGTGGAGAATATAAAAAATATAACACAGAGGCATGGAAAATATGAAATGGAAGCCTGGCGTGGTGGCTCACGCCTGTCATCCCAGCACTCGGGAGGCTGAGGCAGAAGGAGCATTGCAAGTTGGAGACCAGCCTGGGCTACAAAGTGAGCTCAAGGCCAGCCTGAACTGCATAGCAAGACCCTGCCTCAAAAAGACAGGAAAAAAAAGAAAAAGAAAAAACAAATATGAAATGGAAGATAAAACAGGCAGAACAAAGGACGGGAAGATTCAGCACAGGTCTGAAAGAATACTGGAATGAGAGAGTGGACAGAAATGACCGAAGGAAGAAACTGTGCCTTATACCTTTCAGAATGAAAACAAATCATGAATCTTCTATATAACCAAGCATAAAATGTACAGAGGTCCACAACAAGGTACTCTGACCAGAGGAACTGCAGTCAAATTCAAAAAGGAACGCCTAGAAGCTACCAAGGGGACACCGTAGAAACTTTAAAGGAGAACAGCTAGACTGAAGGACACAAAACACAGGAGTCTGAAGACAGTGAGAGAGCATCGAAACACTAGGGGGGAGTAATGGTCCACTCAGATGCCACACCTAACTGGTGTCACACAGAAGCCACGGAGAAGGACAGGTTTTGGATCTTGCCTGAAGTCCACAGGGACAAACATCTTCCAAACCCAAGGCTTCTGCCACAGGCCTCCTACTGACTTACTGGTATTTATTGATTGCTCACTGTAATGGTGATTGACTGTGTCAACTTGAGAAGCTTAGACATTTAACTAAATCAGCTCAGCAATTCTAGGCCCTAGGGTGTAGAGGACCTGCCCTAGGGTGCCCGTCACCTGGACGGTATAAAGGGGAAATCAGGGAGGATGGATCCGCTTCTGCTCTCCGAGGAGCTCCAGTCTTCGCCTTCAGCTTGGACGGCCTCACCTGGCTTCTGTGCAGACCCCTTGGCTTCCTGATGTGGGCTGGCACCGGACACTGCGGGGAGCTCCGGACCTTGGGCTGGACCCTTTGACTCCGATGTGCAGACACCCTCTGCTCGCTTCTTCACTCAACTCCGTGGCTGACCTTGGGAAGCCAATCTTTTGATTTCTTATACATTTGTATATCTTATGTTACATCTGTTTCTTTAGTAAAACCCTGACTGATACACTCACCAAACAAACATTTATTTCAACCAAGGTCCAACCAGAAAAACCATAACTACTCAAAATGTTCAGATATTCACTTGCTGCTGTCCCTGGTCCAGAGGAGAGCCAGGGGACGATGCGGCAGGGATGATGGAGAGAGGGTTGTGAACAGGCTGACTTCTCCCACTGCCTCTGGGACTCAGCCTCCCACTCTGCTCCCCACTCTCTAGCAGAGGGAGATCAGGCGTGGTGCCCAGGGCCTTCACCTGCTTTCCTCCTCCTGTTCCTCCCACTAAGCTAAACAAATCCCATGACCCTCTGCTTCCAGGAACCCACTCGGCCCTGCATTTAACCCTCTGCTTTCTTTGCCCTCTGAAGTCCCTTGTTATCTGTGATGTTCCTAGCAAATGCCTCCTCTCCCACGGAAGTGCTTCTGACCCTGGATAGAAGTCCTCCCTCTCAGTGTAGAATCCGCAGAGCACTGTTTTCTGGCTTGCTGAAGCTTTCAGGGAAGCTTGATTGTAATGACTGTGCCCAGCCTTACCTCTCCCGACAGGCCGAGGGCCTTCTGACAGGTGGAGAGCACCATGGCCCTCATTTATTTTTGCATTTCCCAGCTGCCTTTATGATGAAGGCACTAGCTGAAGTTTTTTGGAGGGTGATTAATGAACCAGGTTAGCAGCACAGCCATTGGTATGGGCTATAGTGAAGCCGCGAGTTAAAAAGAAACAGCCAGTTTGTGTTATGAGAAGGAAGAATGAAGCCCAGGCCCCTGATATTAGCACGGAAAAGGCTGTGAGATTTTATCCATAAAGCCAGTAGCTCCCACCCAGTGGCCGACCATGGTGTCTTCCTGCTTTGACAGTGTCCCCACAGTTCCACCTGTGCAGGGTCTCATGCTGCAGCCGTGGGGAACTGAAGACAGGCACAAGGGTGTTGATTGTGGTGGTGACAGTGATCCTGAGCTGTGAAGTTTTGACTCAGAATTATTTATTCAGATGACAGATTTTGGAACCATGCCTTCATCAGCACTTGAATTTATTTAATTCTTGCTTTAATTCTAATCCAGGAAGCTGATGAAAAACAATATACCAAGCCACCCTATCAAAGCCAGTTCTGAGTCCCTACCAAATACCAAATGTGGCCCTAACCCAGAAATACTGGAATACTTGTATGTTGGCAGAACTTCTTAAATCCTGTAAGTGGTCCAGTACGGGAAGTTATTGATGGGGCTGTTCGGCTTGCTAAGTATCTCCTTTTGCATCAGTGTGGAACTGTCCATCTCATCTGAGGGTTCTCACACTGGGGCCCATGAGACTCCCTGGGCAGGCATTTGAAACAGCAAACGCTCCACTCCTGGCATCAAGACTGGGTTGGCCTGGGTTAGGGCCAGGTATCACTTGGTGGTAATAATGGGCAGAGAGGATTCTGAACTATCTGTATTATGGACTTTTTAGAAGAAACAAAATACACATTCCTGCGAGTTGTTTAGCCCTTACAGTGAGAGATAGTTTGATGTCTGCCGAGGCTCAGATCAGGACAAATTACCCAGTTCCTCAGTTCTCTGTCATTTTGAATGGGGTTAATTCTAATATACAACACAGTGAATTTTTTAATGGATTAAATGGGTTAACACATGTGGTATACTTAGAAAAGTGCCTGGTCCTTTGTAAATGTTTGATAGTGTTTGATATTATCCCAATTCTCTGGCTTTAAAAATGGCCAGCAAGGCTGGTGTGGTGGTGCTAGCCTATAATCTCAGTACTTTAGAGGCTGAGGCAGGAGGATCATCTTGAGTTCCAGGCCAGCTGGGCTACAAAGTAAGTTTAAGGTCAGGCTGAACTGCATCGTGAGACCCTGTCTCAAAAAACCAAGAAAAAAAAAAAAAGAATGAAAAGAAAAAAGAAAAGAAGAAAAAAGGATGTCAGCAAGTTTCTGGGTGAGACTAAGGTGTGTTCTACTGTTACAGAATTTTGCTTCTGTAGCTTTAGAATCTGGTGGTGATTAAACCAGGTATTATGCCATAGGGCCCTAACTGAAGGCCACGTCACCTTGTGCTAAAGTCAGTGCAAAGATTCATAGTGCGGGCTGTGGTCCCAAGCACACTGTTTTAAACAACAGTTAATCCTGAAAAGACCCTAAAGAAAGTCAGCTTCAGATGCTTATAGATATAACGTAAGAAATCATTCATTGGAGCGGGGTGGGGGAGAGAGAGGGAGACAGAGAGAGAGAGAGAGACAGAGAGAGAGACAGAGAGACAGAGAAAGAGAGAGAGAGAGAGAGAGAGAGAAAGAGAGAGAGAGAGGCAATGCTCATAACTAGTGTGAAGGTTTGAGAAAGGAATAGCGTACTCACTGAATTTTGAAGGTCATGTACAGGATAAATGAAAAAAATAAGCCGTCCTGGTAATTATGAGTGTAGATACTTGTGATTTGGGCTTATTTTCCCATCCAGATCACAGTATACTGATTTAACAAGTGCTGTGTCTCACTTTAGTTGAGAGCTGCGAGTGATGTGCTCTAGAAAACTGTGTGAAAAGCTCCAAATTGGCCTTCAAAATGCTAAAGGTACTTGTGCCAAATATTCAATGCAGAATAATTATAAAACCTAGAGAACTAAAGTGAGAAAATACTTCTAAATTTATATGTTATTGTATATTTTATAACATGTACTGTAGCTAAATTAATAAATGTTACAATGGGCATTTGATCAAAGCTGTATTTATATCCCTAAGAGTTTCTATACTCAATCTGCCTACAAAACAAATTATACTGAGGGTCTTGGTCCATTTCCTGTGGCTGTAACAAATAGCTGAGAACTATTTGTGAAGGACAGAGATTTCTTTGGGTCAGAGCTCTGGGGGCTGGGAAGCCCTGGCAGGTGAAAGATCTTCCTGCTACATCCTGACACAGCAAGGGCATCACATGGTGAAGTGGCACAGGGGTGTTAGCTCAGGTCTCTCATTCTTGTATAATAAAGCCACTAATACCATCATGGGGCCCCAGCCTCCTGATCTCTTCTAATCCCAATTACATCCCAAAGTCCCTACCTCCAAATAACAATGAACTGTGATTTTGGGGATTGAGTTTCCAATGTGTGAGCATTTGGGGGCACATTCAAACCATGTCACTGGGCAGACACAGAAAGCTCTGGGCATAGGGTCTGATCATTAGCTGTGCTGACCGGGGTTTTCTTGGTTTTGAGAAGGAATCTTGGTTCATCAGCTCTCACACAGCCTGGCCTTGGAGAAGACAGTGTCCTGGAAACCTGGTTCCTGCCTGAGCAGGGCTTGGGTGCTATGAGTCATGGTCAACTGCTGCTCACGGAGCAGGACAGGAGGTGGACGAGTTGTAAAATACATGTACCTAAGTTCAGTGCCCGTGTGATGGCCTCTTCCATCCATGCATGTCTGCAGGCAGAAGTGGAGGGAAAAACAGAGAGCAGAGAAAGGGGTGTTCGCCTCCCACTTTCTGCTTTCTTTTCTCTTGGTAGCTGCCCTTGGGCAGAGGCCTGCCTGGGATTGGAGGTCAGCAGCCAAAATAGAAGGTGCTTGGTGGTCACTATGTGACTCTCTGTGCCCTTCTCTGTCTGACCACACTTGGACCAGGCTGATGGATCTGGAGTCCAGGACTTCCTCCAGCATCTTCTCATCACAGCCTCCACAGCCAGCCCCAGAGGGGCAGAGAGTCAGCACACAGTTGCCCCTCAGTGTCCCCGGAAATGGCCTTCAGGACCCTTTAGATGCTCGTATCCATGCGTGTTCTAGTCCCTTATGTAGTCTGCTATGCAGAGAATTTTTATACCGCATCATTGGGAAATCATGGTGAGACAATGTGTCTGCACCTGTTCAGTACAGATGCAGAGGTGTGAGCATTTTCTCTCCACGGCTGGTGAGTTCATGGCTGCAGGACGACTGGCATCTGTGGGACCCTGTTGAAGAGGTGACAATACTGAGATGTGTACTCAGGGTGCAGCTATGCCTCTGCTCCCCATTGATGCCCTAAGTGCATCCCTGTGGGCCCTCGGCTCGGGCAGGGCTGGGCATTGGTTGGAGGAGCAGGAGGGTGGGGAATCTGCAGCACAGCTGAGGCCCTGCAAGCCAGACAAGGAGCGCAGGTGTTCTCAACCAAAGAGGAAGAACGGAGACACTGCCGACACAGCCTGGAGCCCTGACCAGAAGAGGCCGGTCCGTGAAGGACTTAAGAGGAGCAGGACAGCTCTGGGGTGCTGCTTCCTGCCAGCGTTGCTTTTCAGGGCTGGCCATGGTGTTGAGGAGAGAGGACCTGGTGCCACTGAGACCTCGTGGCCCACTTGGTTGCCATTCCTGGAGCACTGGCTGGAGGGATTTGCTACAGGAGACTGAACCCAAGTCGGGAGGGCAGCACTCTGCGCGACTACTAGAGCTCCAGAGTGGTTGGGGCGAGCTTCTCTCGCACACGGAAGCTTGTCGGGAGGAGTAGAGGCCTGTGTGTCAGCTGAGTGTGTGTGTGTGGGGGGAGGTGGGGAGCGGGTGGATGCATTCTTGTCCCTTGTGGAGAGTGGGAACCAGGATTTGTCTGTCTGACTGACAACCTCGCCTTTCCTGTAAGAGGATTCTGATGAGCAGGCCGAACATCCTGGTCCTTCCTTCGCCTGCCAACCATAGCTGTGGCTGCTCCATGAACACTTATTGATGATCTGACTCTGGGAAGTGCATTATAGTGTAAACCATCTTTTCAGTTTGTTATTTCATGAAGCTCGAATTAGCCATTAAAGAGTGTGATTTCTCTGGGATGTGTTGACTAATTAACTTCCCAGCACTGAAGAAGCCAGCAGCTGTCGGATGTGCACAGCACAACCTGGAAGTCTGATTTTGAAAGTGGTTATTACTAGCACGTTTAGGGCAGACTCTTGCCTTTTAGGTGATCTCTTTAATGTACCATAAATCCGTTCATTATTAGAAGTCCAATTAACTTATAAGCACTCTAATTACATGGTTGCATAGCAACACCAGATAATTTTAAGAGTGAAAACTCAAAAGACTTGCAAAAAAAAAAGTGTTAATCGCCATCTTAGGACTTCTTTTTTCCTTTCCCAGGGAAGGAGGCAAAACCTATTTGAAAAGGAAAGAAAGCTCCATAGCCATTTGCAGAAGATGGTTCATTGCTTAGACATTTTAATTAGCACCTAAGTGGAAAGTCCCCTTTCCATATTTCCCTTCCTGTGGGAGGGCAGCCTTGGGCACTGCTTGGTCAAGCAGGTTTGAGCTGTACACTGCCCTCCTCCTCTTTCAGCCAAGGTACCAGTGATGTTCAGGACAGGTATCTGAAAATGTGCTCAGGACCTTGGCTTGCCTAGAAGTTATTTTGCTTTTAAAATTGAAAAACGGCAAAAACCTTGCTTGAGAAAAGAAAAGCTACTGGGAAGTTTGTTTCCTGAGCTATACTTTTCCTTCGATTCCTTAGCAAGAAGGGGGGTTTTCTTTCCTGGATGTCTTTGTCCTTTCAAATCACAACAGAGCCCTTTGATGGGCGCCCGGAAACCCCGCAGGGACCCCTGCTGGCCTTACCGCGCTGCGGCAGCGCTCTGGATGCTGCGCACCAGACACATTGGTGACCCCGGGGACGCCGCCTGTCCCCTGGGAACATCGCATCCAGCTGGACAGTGCACAATCTCTGCAGGCCGGGCCTGCTGTGGGGCGGGGGAGGGGCCCGTCCGGAGCAGACGGGTGGGCCTGGGGGGCGATCGACTGTGACGTTGTCCTTAGCCCTGGACACCGAGTGGGACTTTCAGGGAGAAGGAGAAGCAGTGTCAAATGAGACTTCGCTAGCCTTCGTTTCCCAGGACCTCTGTAAGTAAGACAGCAGCATCAGCTCCGAGTCCTCAGGGGAAGGACCAGCGAAGTGACTGTAGCCATTTTAAGCAAGAGCGCTTTCCCTCGAGATCCGTGTCCAATCTGCAGTCCTGGCGCCCAGGAGGCCGGGCCTGCACTCCGCGGCCTCCCCAGCACCGCCCACCGCTCCGCTCCGGGGGGCTGCGGCCCGCGTGGCTCCTCCCCGCCCACCGCGCTCAGAGCTGCTCCCTGTCCCCAGCCTTGTGGGATGTTTCCTGCGAGTTCTGCCTTCTGATGCCTACGAGCTGTGTTTGATGTGGACTCTTCGTTCAGACACGGTTCGTCCCCACGGAGGCTCACGTTAAACTTGTTCCCCGTGAGTCAGGGTGGGAGGTGAAGCACCGTGGGGGGACCAGAGGTGGCCAAATCCTCCTGCATGCATTCAGAGGCGAGGCTTTCGGAAGGTGACTGGATCGTGGAAGCGCTGCGCCCCTCAGAGGAGCCAGCGGTCTGCTGTTAATCCACGGTCACAGCTACGAAGCTGTCTGCAGCAGGGGGCCTCTGGGGGCGTGGCCGGATGGGTGTGACCAGAGGGCGTGTCTTCATCGGGCCCCGCCCTTCAGCGCTGCTTCCTGGCGGCCAAGGTGTGAGCAGCTCCCCTCTGCCAGGCGCTCCCCCCTGCGCTGTGACTGACTGCCTTGGAGCCAGCCCACGACAGACTGGTCACGTCTGGCTCTGGTCAGGGAGACAGGATGTCGCACCTTGGGGGAGCCCCACTGTGTGCTGTCCAAGTGCCCACCTGGATCGTGAACAGGCCCGATTAAAAATTAGAGGCAGAAAGTTAACAGGCTTTATCTGTAAAGGAAATGGAAGGGGAAGGAAAGGGGAGGGATAGCCACCCTAAGAGAGAGTCGGGGCCCTGGGAAGGGAGCACCCCTTGGGCCTGGGCTCAGCTGTCCCGAACTTGCCATAGCTTCCTCGGTGTCCAGCCAGCACCTCTGCCTGAGGTCCTTTCTTTCGTGTCTGTGTCCGGCCTCTGTTTACTGGCCTGACCTACATTTTAAGGCCTTGAGTAGGCAGTAGCTGGCAAGGAGCTGCCTTGCTCAGGCTTTGGGCAGAGTGAGTAAGGGCGGGTGGGTATCCACTGTTCTCTACAGGGACGGCACTGAAGTAATACAGTGGCTGCAGTGGGAGCACACATGGGTGTGTGTGTGTGTGTGTGTGAGTGCTCAGCATGAGCACACACTGCCTTCAAGTTAGTCGGCCCCTTTCGCTTTTCCTGTGTTTTACTGGAGGTGAGGGTGGCTTGTCCTCTCTCTGTCCTGCCTGTCAGCTCTTTTTCTGGTCTCTTGGTGAGAGTCACACGATGACTGGGTGCCTTTCTTTACCTGGTGTTTCTCTTTCTCTGCCCCTGTCCTGGACCTACTTCCCGGGGAATCTCTCTAGTGAAGTTTGTTTTTAACCCAGCGAGGAGACCTGAGGAGATCTAGTCTACCTTTTTCTCTCTTTCTACAGACCCCTGGCCCCCAAACTGAAAACATGACCCCAAACAAACCTTTCTTCCCGTCAGCTGTTGTGTCCCAGCCATGGGAAAGTGACATGGGACATTCTCCCCTGAGGATTTACTGACACTCAGTCAGCGACCTGTGAGGGTGACGGAAGGAGCTGACAGGAGGAGGCACTGTCTTAGTCCATTTGCGCTCGGAATGTCCCCACAGGGAGTGGGAATGTGATGTACTGCAAACATTCAGCAATAAAATAGTAAAAAAATCACCACAGTTGAAAAAAAAGTACGTCATCATTAACTGCCCCAAGTAAGTGGAAAAGTGCTCAGGTCAGGATAGAGGTGTTGATCCGTAGGATTTGGAACGAAATTAATGCTTTTTTAAGTTGTCTTATAAGGTGACTTAGCCCTAGTGGAGAATACAGTTATAGGTTGGCACAGCCTCTGGAGATTGGGCTTGGACAGTTGGTACTCACTAAGTGCTTCTGAAGTTGGGGGCATTCTTTAGCGGTCTGTCCTCTTGGCAATTGAATCAGAATACCGCGCGAAGAGTCTTTGAAAGTGTCTGCTTCCTCCGGTTCTGTTTTTGTCCGGTTCCTGCGTTATCAGACACAGCCACACCACTTATAGACAAAACATTCGCATCTCCGGTGGCTTTGCCTGTCCCATGCTGTGCCTCAGCGGTGTGCATGGTGTCGGGGCAGAGTCTGCTGATGACCACGGAAACCCCTGGTTAGAGGCTGGTGGCTCCGGAAGCAGTTTCCATGGCAGCGATGAAACTGGGCAGATGCTTTGCAGTGAGCTGAGCCACACTGCTGAAGCCGCTGGTGAGGTGTAAACTGACTTCAGTTTCCCGTGATGCTGTGAGCATTTCTTGGAACCAAACATACCTTTTAGGTATGAGAGAAGACTTAGGGAGTCGGTCAATCTGGGGTGAAAGTGCCTTCCCCTTGTGTAAAGGAACCCCAAAATCTGAGGTGAAGCGTTCGGTTCCCGTGAGGGGGTCCATTTGAACTGAGACTAGGGATCTGTCCCTCAGGGACAGATCTATACTGTTCTCTGAATCTTCTACTCTGGATCCCGGGACTCACAGACAAAGACCAAATTTAGCAGTTATTTCTCCATTATAGTATCTAAATGCTTTCATTTGTTTGTGTGTTTGTTGATTGCATATGCCCAAATTCTGATACCTCTGGTCTGACATTGCGTAGGCTGTGACCATCTACGTAACAAAACCTCACATTGCCCACCAGCCACAAACAGAGTTTCCAAGAGAAAAACCTCCTGTGGGCATGTATGTGAGTGACTTCAGGTTTGTGTCTTTGGTCCTTCCTGTCCCTGAGTGTCCCCCTCTGAGAAGGGCCTGCCTTTGAGGGGACGGCTCAGGATGCAGAAGCTCTGGGTGCTAGTCCTGCAGTCACCGTTTGCTTTGGAACTGGACTTGCCCACACCTGGGTCCTGGACTCCTGGCTCCCAAAAATGGGAATGAGGGGGTCTGTTGACAGAGTTTCCCACCCTGTGTCACTTGGTTATGGCAGTGCTGGCCGACTAACAGATGGTGTTTTATAGCATCCCCATGACTTCCCTTGGGACAAACACTGGGATTCCTGTGCAGACAGAGCACTGAGACACAAGGAGGTGCAGATTGTACCAGGCCTCCCCACCTGCAGCCGAGCAGTCTCCCAGCCCTGCCTCCTGCCCACCCAGCTGGCCTTCCCCGGGCAGGATGGGCCCTGGTCTCCAGGGGAGGAAAGGAGGAAGGACTCGTCTTCGACTGTAAACAGTCCCGCCTCCATCACTAAGCAGTGCTGCCACTGCAGAGACCTCTAGACCTCTGACTTTGGCTGCAGTTTTCTCTGCTTTTAAAATTCAATAAAGGAAGACTTTAGGGGATTGAATGTCGAGGACTTGGCCAGCATTGGTTTCCCTGGCATACTAACAGAAACGCAGAAAAGGAGCCCTGAGTCCCCGTCTCCGGAGGCCCTGACTGTCACTTTGAGCCTTGGCGAGCTGTTTACTAACTCAGAGATCTCAGAGCCGGAGACCCCAGGGTTCTGACAGACAGGAAACTGAGGCTGAGGGAGGCGAGTGCACTGGTCGATAGGAGGGCACAGTTCTGCGTCTCCAGGCTTCCGCCTTGGCTCGGGACGGTTGGCAGTAGGTCCTGAGAGGTGTGGGGGTGGGGTGGGGGTGGCCAGGACAGGACAGTGGCAGCCATGACAACTGGCACTGGACAGTGGGAGAGGGACCACCGCATGGACTGCCTGCTGGGGTGTTCGCCATACCCCGCTTTTGGGGCTGTTTTACACAGGGACAAACAGTCCCATGGCCCCTCTGCACCCAGGGTATCCCTGGGTCTACAATTCCATTAGTGATTAATGTTTCCAATGACCTCAGCCATCATGAGAAATGACACTATAGCCATTTACTCTGCATCCTGAGGCAGGGCTTATATAACTCATTTTATTGACACCAAAAATAGCTCAGTTATTGATTGATGTGGGCTAGGGCCTGTGCGGCTTGCTTTAAGGGATTGTCTCTTCTTAGAAGTATTTCTATTCGAAGTGGGTTTAGATGCACATATTTCGGTACTTACACTGCACTTGGCTGAAAATTTCAAATATATGCAAAAATATATTTACTAAGGAGAATTTGATTAAACGATCACTTCTGCATTCTCTCCTCTCTCCACTCTGCATATAAACATAGAATGTCATATATGAATGTTCAAGATATATATCCTGCAGTATGTGTACCTCCCATATACAGTGGCTGATAAAAATAAAAAACATTTATTGCAGTAATATATGCATTGCTCTCAAGTACACTCATCCCATCATCCCCACCTCTCGCTGAAGGAGCTCTGAAGTCCTCTTTCCTGAGAATTTGTAGTTGCACTGCTGTGGCTGCCTTGATGTCCTAAATTGATTCAAAGCATTTTCTGGTGCATGTTCTTGATCTTTCTGGAACCCCTGGCCTTGTCTACTTACTGTTCTTATCCATTTACTATCCATATATTCATCCATCTATTGGTCTATCCTCCTTTCCACCCATCCACTCATCTACCCATCCATACACCCACCTACTTACCTGTCCATCCATCCACCCTTTCATCCACCCATCCACTCACCCATCCATCTACTGACCCACCCACCTATCCATCCACCCACCCACTCACCCATCCATCCATCCACCCATCCATCCATCCATCCACCCATCCATCCATCCATCCATCATCCATCCACCCATTCATTCATCCACCCACCCACCCAACCATCTATCTACCCATTCATTCATCCATCCACTTACCTGCCCACCCATCATCCATCCATCCATCCATCCATCCATCCATCCATCCCTTTGTCCTTCCATCCTTGAGGGCTACACTTTCATGATCTGTAGAGAGCTACCTAAACAAGTCTCCTTGAATAAAAAAAAAATTATCTGTCTACTTTGGCTAAACCTGGCCTTATCTCCACATATTGATATGTATAGAGCTGGCTAAGCTATTTTTTAAAATTGTAAGCAAAAATAAACAGGGCTGGTGGAAGTATTGATGCGTAGTTTTTGAAGCTAGACACAGTAGCAATTTTTTTTTCTCAGTGTCTCTCTAAATGATTGAACCCAGCAAATTGCAAAGCCAGTAGTTTAGGGCTGTGGATTGTATTTGAGCCTTGAGATAAGAGGTTATAACTTTCCAGGGTACAAAGGTTTGCACATTAGAGACTAAAGTGCCAGCCTCTTAAACATTAAATGCAATCTCAATTGTGCTACACAGATCAATCTTTTGTATATATGTATTTTGTATCTTGTAGCGGTGCTTTAGGGTTAGGCCCTGAGTCATGGCCTTTGTTCCAGTAAACTGGCCTGGACTCCGGACCCCTTGACCTCCGTAATTGTACATGTGTGTCTTAGTGTCTTTGTTCTCGCCGTGGGTTGCACTGGAGGTGGTAGATTAAAAGTAAAACTTGCTAAAATTCCAATAACATTTTCATAGGATCATAAATATAAACTTCCTGGGTCTTGACAAGGACAAACAAAAAACAACGCAAACAAGCACTGCTCTAACGGTCTAGCTTTGAAAGCCCTTCTGTGTGATCATGGGGGTGTCTCCTCTGCTAAGCCCTCAGTTCAGGCCCCTCCAGCTTCACTGACTTCCTTGAGGGCCTGCCCTGGTCACTGCCTGCAATGTCTCCACCCAGCAGCTGTTTATGATGCGGCTACAATTCATTGCTAACTTGAATCCTTTTTTTAAACAGCGTATTTGGTAAACCCACATTGAGTCCGTCAACATCGATCAAAATAACACTGCCGCAGGCTGGATGTGGTAGCTGATGGGAGAGTCCAGAAACCAAAGAGATTTGTGAAATACAGAGCAGTGCAGCTCTGCTCTCTACTTTTGCTATTTTGGAAAATTTAGTGATATTCACAGCATCTATATCTTATAGTACTATGTGGTAGGTTTTTTTCCCTAAAAATGAATGACTGGCATGTGCATCAACACGACTCAGTGTTAATTTCTAACACGGTGGGTGCTGACAGACATTCCAAATATGAAAGCTCTGCGGTGGCCTCTGTCAGCATTAAGAGAAAAAGGGTTCCTGAGACCAAGACTTTTGGGGAGGTGGTCATGTCCCCTCTCCCAGGGACTTTTGAGGAGGTGGCTATGTCTCTTCCAGGAACTTTTGAGGAGGGGCAGTAGTTTAGAGAGATGGGCAGCAGAGACCCTGGGCAGGAGCAGACTCTGTGGACACTCTGACATGTTTTGTAGGTTGAAGGGAGACTCGCTGTTTGCAGTCAGGACAGGCCAGGCTGGCCAGCATGCTTCTTCCTGCTTCTGCCTACTCAGCTGCGCCTCTGTGAGGCTCTCCCTGAAGAACAAGAGACAGCGTTCTGCCTGGCCACCCCACTTGTCCGATGCACTTGTGTCCGTGTGTCCATCTCATTGGCTGTGTCTGTTCCCAGCCTCACTCTGCCATCACTGGAGTGTACAGCCCCCCGTCTCCTGTGTAGGACCCTCAGCCCTCAGTGCCTGGGCCATGAGGTGGGGCCCTTAGGAAGGGACTGAAGCCCTGCTTGCAGGAATGGGTTAGGTGTGAGCACACACACACACACACACACACACGCACACACTGTCCCTCACTTTCTGCCCTGAGCTCACATGTGTGCACCGTGTCCTGGGATTTCATATCCCCAGCACTGTGAGCTCCATAAGCCTTTTTCCTTATAAACTCCTGGGTATTGGGCATTTCGTTATAGAAACAGGAAACGGAATGGGCATACTTGTAGGATGATGCTGGAGTTCTCTGGTGCCCTCTGTCCTCTCTCCTATTTTGAGCACTGACTTCTGCAGGCTGGCACAGTGCCTAATGCAGGGGGCCCAGGCAGAGCCACCTGAGCACAGTCTGGTGAGTCATCAGAGTGTGTTTGTTAAGTGCGTAAATGGAAATGCCTCTCGCCACTTGGGACAGAAGGGAAGTTTCCAGTTGGTGCTGTCCTGTCACCTCTTCAGGCCCAGTGATCCTCGGAATGTTCTCGGGACCACTGAGAAGTGGCTGGGAGCTGACCACTGAGCCCTCCTCTGGGACTTAGGAGACCGAGTGTGTGGTCCCGGCACTGTCTCTGACCCACTGTGCATTTCCAGGCTACCAGGTCGTTTGCCTCTCCACTTCCGGGATGAACGCACAGATAGCAGGCAAACAGAAGTCCTCTGGGTACAGCAATAGTCTGACTTCTCCTTTTCTGTGGTGCTGGAATTCTAGGCTTCCCTTTCAATGCTGAGTCAGGAGGAATCTAAAATACCATTCACCTTGGGCCTGCATTTCTAGGCAACAAAGAAGGGCTGTTAGGAAGCAAAGCACAGCAACAGAAGGACAGAGAAACGACAGTTCTCCTCTCCTGGACTGTGACCCGAGATTTGTGTTTCCATCCCACAAGTGTTCACTCACTCCGTCCGTCCGGGATTGGCGTGGGATCCAGAGCTGTCACGGGGTGGGGTCGGGGCGCTGCACTTCCTTGCTGTTTCTGGGTTTCTTTGTTTCTAAAATGCGAATTTAGGAAATGTTCTTCAAGAGCCTGTGGGGGTGAGGCGTCTGTGATTGTAATCAGCCGAAGAAGCAGCTCCTTGCGTGTGATTCATCTGCCTGTTAAAATCTCCAGCACTCAAAGGTCTTTCAGAGGTTTAACCAGATTTAAGCCTTTCGAGGCTTCACGCTCGGTCAGAGATTTACGTGGAGACACTGTGGTGACAGAGGGAGGGACCGCTGTGGGGACCGCTGTCTGGGGATGTCCCAGGGTGTCTGAGCCCAAGCCTGATTCCCTTAGCTGAAGCTCCTTGACATGGGAAGACATCAAGTCCCCTCCCCAGGGCTCAGGAACTCCTCCGTGTCCACACATGGCTTCCTCAGAAGGACAGATGGATTTTTCATGCCCGTAATTCCCTGACTCAGCCCCTGGTGGTGACACGACTGCTACAGGCCTCCCACAGACCCAGTGATAGATTCAGGAGCAGCTGGATGCCGGGCACAGGGCCGCCCGCTGGTTCTCATGCCAAGGCGCTGGACGTTCGCTGGGCCGTGTGCTTTGGCTTTGGCTCCCTATTGCCCCTACCCCCGTCATGCCCGGGCCAGGTGCTGCCTTTCTTAGCTCAGTGGATAAACGCCAAGGTCAATTATTTTTGAAACAGCACATGGATTAAGACAGTAGGGCAGGATGATTCGATAAACCCAGGAAAAGAATCCAGTCTCAAAAGACAGGTTTAGCATCACCGTGCAGGAAAAAGGCAATTTAATCCAAGCAAAGTGGATTCCCAGGGACCTGCCCAAGTCTGTCAGCCCTGCAGTAGCTGAGTTTCACGGTGCTGTGGGGAGAACAGCTTTGGACACCTGGATCCCATCCTTCCTTTTGAAGAAATGGGGTGCAGACCCCCGATGCTGGCACGTGGTAAGGGAAGGGAAATCTCTTCTGCTTTTGCATGGATGAGCTCCTCTCTGGAGGGGTCACCTTCTTCGATGTGACGTCTGCCCTGTGTGTGCTGCTTTCCTCTGACCTGTGGATGCCTGGGGAGGGGCCAGACGGTTCCCTCCCTGGCCTGTGTGCTCCAGCTGTGGCTCTGCCTTCGGATACAGCAGCCCTTGCTGTGCTGAAAATAAGTGTCACTTTCCGTGCAAAGTTCGGTGTATTTCTACTTTTGGCAATTTCCAGTAATTCGTCAAAAAAAAAAAAAAAAAGGCTTCCTTCCCAGGCCAGCAGCTCCAGAGAAGAAACTGGGCTCCAGAATTACTGATCAGCCAGGGATGGTGCCCTGGAGCCGTCGGGGAGGCGCTATCTGTCACACAGTTTCCTCTCCATGCAGGGATCAGTCACCTCTGCTCCTGGTTCTTTATCGTGCACCGAGAGCTCTGCTGATGGAGGGGACGTGTGGTTCTACCGCCAAGAATTTGGGGTGACACACTAGGGAGGCACAATTTAAAAAGACACAAAATATAAAACCTTCCTAGTTTGACTGCATTTCAGATAAACTAAACCTACTTTTTATCCTACTTCTAGTACAGAGAGTCCTAACTGATAAAGGTTTTGCTTGTGACTTTTTGGCTAATATAAAGGTAAACGCATTCTGCAGACACCATACCTTGACTGCAAATTTGGGACAGTGCCCGCTGGACATGCAGGCCAGTGAGCGGGGCCCCAACTCCCACCCCGAAATCAGCAGCCACAAGGCAGGTGGTGTCCCCAAGTGCAAGTGGTGTAGTTTTGTGCTTTGCCCTTCAAGCCTGCTGAGATTTAATACTCTGTGACAATCACTCTGAGCATCCAAAAAACCCCTCCGTTTTTAGCATAGAGCTGCACAGTCCTCAGCAAAGACCATGAGGTGGTCAACTCCTTAATCCAAAGGGTATTTCATTTGCTATTACAACTGTGTGTAAAATCAGCTTTGTGTAAGACGATTGCTCAAATACAGGCTGAGGCAAATTTTCTGAACACATTTAAGTTCCACCAAGCTAAGCTATGTTTTTTGGTAGGTGAAGTGTGTTAAATGTGTCTTGATTTACAATGGTTTTAGCTTTGGATGGGTTTATCAGGATGTAGCTCCTTTGTAAGCTGGACGACTGACATGAGTGCACCTCACGCAAGCTGTGGATGTGCTTGCACTGCCCATTCAGTGTGCTTGGTTGGCGGCTCCCTTTGACTGCACATCCTGCTGTGAGTCCTTATTTTACAGTGGCACCCACCGGGGTGGTCCCAAGTCCAGGCACGAGAGGCTAATTCTGCCTCAGCCAGCTGGGAGAGCCCTTGCAAATTCGAGCAGTGCATGTGAACTTGTCTAATCACTTGTCACCACTGCCCTGCTTTCCAGATAGGGAAACTGAGGGCTGGAGGTTCAGTAACTTGCCCATGGTCCTCAACCAATGAGTGGTGGCGCTGGAGTTGGGGGTGAGCTCAGCCCACATGACGTTCCTGGGCTTTGTTTATAGCTCTGCTCCTGATTATTCACTGCTGCAATTCTCAGTTGTGCACTGGGAGCTGCTCTATCTGTGTGACCTGCTGCTCCTTCAGCCTCCCAGCTGACTCTTCTGTGGAGGAGCGAGAAAATCAGCCATGAGTCTCGGTGGCCTCTAGTCTGTGGGACTCATGTTTTCATTCAGCAAGTATTTATGCAGCACTGTGGCTCACAACAGTATTCTGAGATTTGGTGTCACTTTCCCCAGCATAATAGGGCAGAGAGATTAGGCCAGTTGCCTTCATAACAAACCTGTCACCTGAGCCAGCTCCAGACCCCAGCCCATGTCCCCTGGCTGGTAGAACCTAGCTGTACACGGTTTGTGTCTGGGTTGCATTCTGTATGAAATAAGGTCAGACAAGCTGTAGTGCTGGCGTCTCCCCTTCGAGTGGCTGGTGGGAGCCCAGGGTCCTGTCGGGGTGCAGGGAATTGGTCCCATGCCTGGAGTTCCAGGGTAGCACCTCAGGGGAGCCTGAGAATCTGCATTCTAACCAGGCCGTGGACACTGCTGCAGCTGGTCCAGGACCAGCATGGAGGAGCCCTGGCCAGGTACACAGAGGCTGTGGCCTGTGACACCAGGTCTGAGTCCGGTGGCCGGCATGTCACCTTGGCCAATGGCAGGGGCAATTGAGTCTGTTTCTTCATCTATACACTTAGGCTTTGGGAACCCTCGTGAGTCTCAACAGGTGTAATGAAATATGTGTCCTCCTTGCCTGCTCCCTTTGGAGATAATTCAGTCACACACTCTCCAGACACCCATCTTGCTCAGGAAAAGCTTCCTCCTGCTGTCTACAGCGGAGTGAGCCTCTTAACACAGGAGAGGTCACAGCGCCATGAGCTGACCTCATTCTTTGGGAGGGCAGCCTGGTTCTGAACCTGTCTTTAAGCGGTACCCCAACGTCCAGACTGGAAGTAGGGCTGTTTAGTAGAGGTCCTTGTTTATGTTGCAAGAAAACAGCCTCCATTGTCCACTAGGGCCCTGGGACTGCGTCCAGCTGTGCTGGACGTCTCAGTCACTGTGTCTGCCCTGCCATGTGCTGCTGTCTCTGCAGGACCCACACACGTTTCTGGGACAAAAGTCATGTCCAGGCAGGACCCGCTCCTTGGCTTCCCAGCTCCCCAGGGTCTTCCTTTAGAGTTTTCATTTTGTCCAGATTCTCTAACTGTGCACCGTGAGGAGGCTGCTCTGAAGTGAGTCCTTCTGCTGGTGTCTGCGGGAGACATTGCAGGCCCTCTAGAGTGAAAGCACGAAGGAAAGGTGGCTTTTCCTTAGTGAGCAGGGATGCGGCCTGTGCTGTGACAGTAGGAACGCATTGAAGCTGCCTGTCCTCCTGCACGCACTGGCCCCACGGCTCAGCACGCTGTGTGTGGGCCTCAGTTTCCCTCTTGATCCCGGGCTGATGGGCACTGGGCTCACTGACCTCCCAGCACTAACAGAGCCGATCAAACTGCAAATTCAAGTCCAGAAAAGACCCAAGGTCAAGATCTAAAGAGCAGCTTCTGTGGACTGTGGGTCACCTTCACACCTGTGAAAGCTGCAAAATCGTCAGCTGTGTGGTTATAAGCTGGGGACCATCCGTGTAGTGCAGTCGTGCAAGACCAGGCCTCAGGGAGACAAGGATCGGAGCACTGGATTCAGCCCCCTCTCTGGGGTGCGCTGCACAGTCTGCACAACTGCAGAGCGGCGTGACCAGGGGCGGAGACCACCCACTGCTCCAGCACTGCCCGTGCTGCAGACCAACCACAGAGTCCGGACACGCTGCTCCTTCTTTACGCTTTACTTTTTTGGACTTTTATTTCTCAAAATGGAATAGTTGGAGCAGAAGTGAAAATACATGTAAAAATACTTGCTTGAAAATGAAACATGCATCCGCCGGTTGCTGTGCTTTTTTGACAGGCGCTTGATGACATGTGTGCAGCTTCCCCCTAAATAACAGTATGGCTGTTTCAGTATGAAGATAACCCCAGTCAGCAACTTTAAAACACACCCCTTTGGCTTTTTTTAGCTGCACTGCTGGGTTTCTCACTCGCCCTCACCTCCCCGTCTGGAGGCTCCTGCCCAAACCTGGCATTTGGATGTGTCTGGTGTTAGGTGTCGCGGCTCCTGCCTCTCCCAGCGAGCGTAGATTCCAGACAGATCCATCTCTCCATGGAGTTCCTAGGCCCAGCACATGGGGAATTGGGTGTCTGCTCCTCATTCCTAAGGACTGAGATGTAGAGATAAAGTGTTCGTGAATATGAGACTTAATGCAAAGGGACTGAAGCCTTTGTGAAGGAACGGGCTCCTGAAGGAGGTGTGGGGGCCTCAGTCGCTTTCTGGGTGCTTGAGTTTTCTTAGCAGAATGAGCTCTGGCAGAGGGGGAGGTAAACAGCTGACCTTCAGGGGTGTGAGCCCAGCGCTGGGGTCAAGGGGACAGCCCTCGCTCATGCTGCTGTCAACCAAGCAGCGATCCCAAGATTGTGTGCTGAGCAGCAGAGCTCTTCATAATGCTGGGGCTTTGAGCCCTTCTCAGTCACGTGGAGCTGCTGTGGAGAGTCACCTGGGGGAGCCAGCAGCCAGCTGCTGTGTGGTCCTCACTGCCCCGGCTGGAGGTGCGAATGTCACCCTGGGTTTCAGAGATTCGGTGAAATAAAATGGATGTGAGCTGTACCCTAAGCATCTCTAACATTAACTATGTGTGTGCTGAAGGGATGTGATACACACGTTAATTAAGCAAAGTTTGAAACGACCCTATTTTCTTGTCGTTTTCCCGGTGGCTGCCAGATGGTCTACACCTCGCGAGTGGCTCACGTTCCACCCACGGCCTTCACACCCGCAGCTTCCACATCGGCAGATTTAACCAACTTTGAGGAGAAAATATTTGGGAAAAGTTGCTTTTGGGCCAAACACGTGCAGATATTTTTTTTTTTTTCTTGTCACGGTTCCTTAAATAGCAGCTATTCACACAGCATGTCTGCTGTGTTTGACACTGAGAGTAACCGGAGCCGGCAGCCTGCAGCCGGAAGGGTGTGTGGATGTCTCGCACCCAGGGCTTGGGTCTCTGGGCTGTGGTGTCTAGGGTGGGCCCCCAAACCCATTTTTGGTGGATTTCATGTGGACTGTATTTCCACACGACAAGGAATGCTTTAGAATCTAAAATTTAGGGAACATTTAGGAATGTAAAATAAGTGTGTTAGAAACAGAGCATTCCTGGAGACAGACTCCCTGACCCAGCAGGGATGCAGGCCTGCCAGCCTCTTACGTCCATTCCACTAAGCCTGGGCAGGACTTCTGACACCCAGAGCTGTCAGGCAATGACACTAGCTGTTCAAGCCACAGGGTTTGTCCCTATAGCCAGAGGAACTGACACTGACCCAGAAAGGTTAGGACTGGGCCATGCTCAGACCCTGGGATGCTTGTTCCAGGATAAACATCCAGCACATGGGGAGAGGGGCAGAGAACAACTGAGGTCCCCACCATTCCCCTCGCCACACTAAGGAGGGACACCCCTGAGAGCAAAGCTTCCAAAAACATTCGATCAGGAGCTAGCTCTCAGAATTCCAGCCTTTGGTCTCCTGAGGTGTTTCTGTACTGAGACGCGTAGGAGAGGAAGTGTTGTCTCCCACGGTTGGGGGTGAGTTGGAGGGACGGGGAAGCGGGAAACAGCACTGTGAGAGACGATTTTGGTGTCAGTGCTTCCTCCACACTGGCGAGTGTGGAGGTGAGAATTCTCAAAGAACTGGGCGCCCCGGGATGCTGGAAACCACGGCAATATCATTAAGGGGATTCACGACATGTTCTTTCAACCCTTCCTGAGGTGCAGAGAATAAGGGAGCTCCCCAGCCAGAATGTGGGAGCTCTCCAGCTCCCCTGGACCCACCGCTGACTCACTCTGTGTGGTTTTGAGGTGCTTCAGGTACCACACGGCTGCCGAGTCTGGGGCTCCTGACACTGTGGAGAGGCTGGCTCCCCACCTCCCTCCTGGCTCTGTGGGCCTCTTCTTCCCTTTTGCCTATTGCTGTTCTCCTCTCTTACTATGCTATTCTCCTTGTCATGCTTGTACTTCTTGCTGAGAGTGGCTTTCATTTCTCTGATAACATGGAATCGAGGAGCTGGCACTCAAACTGACCCTTTGCACGCCAAGCCTTGCTCCCCCCTGAGCCTGGCCTGCCTGCCGATCCCTAAGACTCATGTTTTCTAGAGAGCTTGTGGTGACCCATAGCTCGGTGGGTAGAGCCAAGGCTCCATTCTCCACCTCTGATCCGGGACTCGGGTGGGCACTGTGACACTGCTCAGGGGCTGGGCTGTTACCGCTTGGCCCCCAGCACCCATCAGCAGGTTTCCTCCAGCAGGACCCTCTCTCCCCACACTCTGGGGATGATGGTGCAGGAAGGTATCTGAGACTGTGTCCCAGAGATTTATCACTACAGGGACCTACGTGTAGCACAGCTATTTTGAGCACTGGACTCCTGACCCTGAGTGTGTCTAGAAATCCCATAGCACATGCAGCAAATGAACTTTTGTTTGAGAAGCATTGCTTTCACTAAAATATGTCAGTTCCAATGGCTCCCGGCTGAAGTATGAGATGACCGAGTGGCTAGGTGGCTGTAGTAGGTGAGCGTGACTTCCAGTTGAAGAGACACAACAGAGCCTGACCTGAGACCGATGTGGACTTGATACCATTCTTCCCCCAGGAGCTGGAGCAGGCCCTCCTGAGTCCGCCGGCAAAGGCGGTGACGACTGCAGCACGGGCTTCGCCCTCTCCCACTTGTGGCCACCCTCGCGCTTGCAGGACGCATCTCCTTCCTTCAAGGCACCATTTTCTCCCTGAGCACGTCCTTCGTGTTTCTCCCTTTCTTCTTTCTGCCCTAAGGAAACAATCATCTTTCCCACCCTCTCTGGTCTTAGCTGGCTCACCGAATGGGACAGAAAGAGCCTGGAACGTGGACCTCGCTCCACTGAACAGCATGAGGGCAAAACGAATCTGAGGAGAAAAGACCAAGCAGATGGAGGTCATTTGTCATTATCACCCGACAGATGTAGTCGGGGGAGAGACCGTCTCTTTGTAGAGTCGGATCCTGCTGGGGGCTTGCACACAGCTGCTCCCCACAGGGGCCGGGTGTCGGCCTCGCTCAGTCCCGGGCTCAGCAGTGTAGCAGAGGACGTTTTCCTATTTCTCTCAATGCCTCTTTTCCTCCTGGAATATGGTAAAGCAAGTCCCAGACTTTCTCTCATGTCACCTTAAATATTTCAGAATTCTATATTAGCAAATAGTTGCTACTTCTGAACATGGTCACCACATGGTATCATTTATTACATGCTACACCATCAGTAAGAATTCCTGGTATCACCGAGTAGTCCATTTTCAATCTCTCTTAATTGTCTAAAAGTATCTTTTTTGAGTTGGTTTATTTTTTTCATTTAGAATAAAAACAAGACTTTTGTATCACCTTTGGTTAATATTTCTCTCAATTTTTTTCTTGTAAAAACTTTTTTGAAGTAAGTTCAACTTTCTAGAAAGTTGGAAAGACTAGTATAAAGAATTCTGCACCCCTTTCCCCTGACTTATGCATTGTTAAACTTTTTGCTACGTTTGATTTGTCATTCTCTGTGTCTGTGCCCTGTTTGTGAGCGAGTTGAGAGTTTTCCTTTACCTGTAAATATTTCAGTATCCTTCCATATATACTAACTGTTATGGTTTGTGTCTGGATGTCCCTCCAAAGCCTCATGCAGTCAAGGGGGCAGGCTTTTCAGAGGTGGCTGGATCTAGTTTGTGACTGATTCATGGTGTACTTGGATTAAGAGTGTGAGTGCTGCCTGACCTAAGAAGGCATCCTGTGTACAATATAATGGACAGAAAGAGGCTTGTGCCTACTCCTTCTGTTGTTGCTGCCTTCTTCAGCCCTGAGTGATTGTCCCTGTGCCACACCACCTGCCTTGGAGCTAGCTGATTGTGAACTGAAACCTCTACAAACTGTTAGCTAAATAAAGCTCTCCTCCTTTAACTTTGGGCATTAAGTATTTTGTCTCAGCAATGAGAGAAAAGGAACTAAGACACTAATAAATTACAGTATAGTCACCAAAATCATAAATTTCAAATTATTGTGTTATTATTATGTTGCAATTTAATTCATGGCACATTCAGATTCTGTCACATGTCCGAATGATATACTTTTTCACTGTTGTATCTGGCAGTCTGGGTTCCAGCCCAGAGTTGCATGGTGTCAGGTTGTCAGGTCTCAGTTGTCTTTTATCTGGAAAGGTCTTTGTGGTTCTCTTGACCTGGATGACCTTGATGTTGTTTTGGAAAACACCCCTCTTATTTGGTAATAGTATGGGCTTGTTTGACACACTTGTAGGATTCCGTTCAGGCTGGGCATGTTGGGAAGGATACTGACGCTTTCAGAGTTCCCTATGGGGGGGCATCGTATCCCCTGGCCCCCATCATGCTCTATATTCTCCTTTAGGGAGCTTGGCTTGTTTCCAGCATAAAGTTATGTTTTCATAGAAATTTCTGGGTGCAGACCTGGTTCTTCCTCATGATGTAGTTTTAGCACCCTCAAACTAAATTTTCCAAACAGATTTTCCAAACCTGTGGTTCCTGCTGTATATTTGCTGGCTTTCTGTTGTGAGGATAAAGGCTCCCTGCTTTTTCTTCCTTGCCTCCTCTTCCTCACTCTCTCATCAGCTTGCATTCTAATTTGCACCTTGCTCAGTGGATTGTACCCCACTGCTTACTAGTTATGTTATCATTCTACTCTTCCCCAAGGTGGCCAGGGCTGAGAGCCTCTCTGGGTGACCTCTGTGTCCTGTGTCATACCCCTCACGTGCATACTCTCTTACTTTTTGATGCAAGTCCTTCAAGGACAGTGCCAAGGCAGACGGCCATGCCAGTGGCCCTGGGAAGATCCTCCACCAGGTGAGGGCATGGACAGAAGCAGGAAGGAAACTCATGGAGCACCCTGCTCTCCAACCAGTCTTGCTCCTGAGAGAGCTACCTCAATGCCTCAAGGGCTTCTGGGCCTTCCAAGGGCTCTGCTGTAACAGAACACATACCCTCTCCCACAGTACACTTCAGTTTCTTAGTTGCCCAGGTAACAGTTCCTGTTGCAGTTCTGGTTGCTTCTGTATCTTAGTAATAATTGATCCCTGTGATGCACAGCTGGTCACTATATTGCATATTATAAGAACCAATCCTCAGTGGACAAGCCATTCTGCCTCTGTGCCTCCTGCTTGCTTAGCCCATCTAAACCCTAGACCACCAGAGGTCAGTGCCTGATATTCTTGGAATGATCCCAATCGGTGCTCACTGATGTAAATAAATCTGCCTCCAAATTCTGGGTGTCATTTCAGCATTTCTGCTTGCTATTGCATCTGATGTGTCAGCTGGGAAGACCGGCCATGCTGACCTCTTTGGTCACCACTGGTCATGGCCCTCACAGATGAAATACAGACCTCTCCAGGTCTCAGTGGGAAGGCATGCCCTCCTGTGTTCAGTTGGGGGGTCTGGAGGAGGATTCCTGGCTCCTCACTGGAGTGGCTCACTCAGACCCCAGAGGGAGGAGGATATAATCTGTCTGTCTGTCTGCCTGCCTGATTCTGGTAAAAGCCCTGGGGACACCCCAGTTAGTCTGTCAGTCCTGCTCGCTTGAGCAGAAGGGGTGTCTAACTCTTGTTAGTCAGGACCACCCTCAAAGAAAGAGGATTGGAATGTTTAACCTTTAGTGCCTGTTGAATGAATGAATGTGTAAGTGAGAGGGATGGACAGTCCTGTTTGTGTCCTCACAACAGTCCCATGTTGACTTGTACCCCCAGGTGATGGCACTAGGAGGTAGGGTCTTTGTGAGGGGATTAGCAGATCGTGTGGGTGGGGTCCTTGTAGGTGGGACCCATGCCCTTATATAAGAAGAGACCTGAAAGCTTGGTCTTGTTCTCTTTCTAACACATGAGAGAATAATAATAAAAAGGCTACCTGTCATCAGACCTCTGGGATGCTGGGACCTTGATCTTGGACTCCCTCCCTCCAGAACTGTGAAAAATGGTTAGGGAAGCCTCGTGTCTGTGGCTGTCTGTTGTAGCAACACAGGTGGTGAAGGCAGACCCTGAACATAGGCTGAGCTATGATCATCACTGTGGGAACCCATGGTGGCCACCCCTGGACATGGTCACCTCTGGGTAGAGTAGAGGCGAGACCACGTAGGGAGCCAGGGATAGAAAGAAAGGGGCTTGGCTGCTGCTCAGTCAGGCAGACAGACAGACAGATTATGTTCTCCTCCCTCTGGGGTTTGAGTGAGCCACTCCAGTGGGGAGTGCCACACATTCAGGGCTCTCGAGGCAGTTCATGGAAAGGATTGAGGGGTCAGGGTGTCAGCAGGAACACTCAGAGCAGCAGGATTGTGTGTCTGGGGTGGTGCTCCTGCCATGCTACCGGTGCAGGCCAAGACTTCTGGCCTCTGTTCTTGGTCCTCCGGGGTCAGGCACGAAGGAGGTGCTGTGAAAGGAGGGTGCGGCTGGGGCTCGCTCCTCTGCCTCATGATGGGGAGAAGGCGGGCGCTGCGGTGTGAAGGGGCCTGCGCTGCTGCGTAGCAAGGGGTGACAACACTGGGACCTGCACGGTGAGGAGCCAGCCAAGAGCTAGGCTGGGCGGTTCCCTGCTCAGGGGCTGCTTGGAGCTAAGAATCTTGGTGGCGATGCAATCCCAGTGACTTGGTTTATCCCAGGACTGGGGAAGCTGAGAGAAGCCATGTGGCGCCCCTGCCAACCTGGGCTCCTCTGTGCCAGGAGCAGGGCAGGGCTGATGCCACCTACAGAGGAGAAGTGATGAGCTGTACAGGAGTCAGGCACGGAGGCAGGTGACAGCTCCAGGTGTCTTTGGCCCCTCTGCCTGGGCCCCTGAACAACCGTTTGTCAAGGCTGTGATCATAGAGCCCTGTGAGGTCTTTCAGAGTCCGGTTCACAATACCTGTGTGTGTTAAAGCCGCTGGACCCCTTGTGCCTCACAGGGTAGGGCATGGTTCTCTTATCGGAGACAATCACAGCAAAAGACAGTGACAACATACTGAGGAGCCGAATGCTACTTAAACACCTGTGGAGTAGAAAAACCGTTGCTGTTAATCTGCTAGATTATTCAAGGAGCCGGGCTCATTGACGGAGGGACGACACCAGCAGGGACCAGCCTGTGGCACGCGAGCTGCAGTTCAAGGTTCCTCATCACTGGAAGCTCTGAAAAGTTTGTCTTGCTGAACTTTACTATGGAGACTCCTGGACTCGAGATCAGGGATCTGAAAGGGTATTTTTGGGCTGAAAGCTTCATTTGGGGACCGAGCAACCCATGGGGCTGCCCCTGGTTTTTAACCCTCTGGGCCCGGCAGGCAGAGCTGCTCCTGAGGTCACTCTGCTGCTCTAAGCTGTTTGTTACAGACCGTGTGTCTCCGTCTCCCAGTACTTCGTGTGGAGGCCTCCGCCCCAGGTGGTGTGCCCAGGCGCCACCCTCTCTGCCACCCACCCATCCCGCCTCACCTGGGCCCGCTCATGAGCCACTGGGCCTTTGGGTCTCAGGTGTTGGAGCAGTTGAGCGTCCAGATGTAGCATGTGTGCACGTTTAGAGTAGTGTGGAAGCCAGAGCTGTGCTGTGCAGCCCAGACAGCAAGCTGCCTGCTGCGCCCTTCAGAACAGCCAGGGCCACCTCGGAGCGGGTCGCACCGCGTCCGTGGGGCCTTGGGGAAGAGGCGCTGCCACCCTCCAGGTGGGAGTCGGTGGGGAAGGGAGCCAGTGAGCACCACCACAGCCCAGCTGTCAGACAAAGACCTTACTGTCACCTGAGACCCTGTCCCTCCCGCTGCACTAGTGGACATCTCAGTTTTGCGGCCAGGTGTCAGCACCGTGAAGGACACGAGGAAGGACTCAAGACACGAGTCCGGGAGTGTCACAGGAATCCTAGGGAGGACTTCAGAGTTCCACATCCCTTGAAAACATGGTGTTTTAGCCAATTAAACTCAGAGTCTGAGGGACTGAGAGATTCTCCCTCACATCAAAAGGGTCAAGTAGTGGAAATTATACTATAGCTGAAGCAGGTAGCTCTAGGGTCACCCAGAGAGGACGGCTGCATTCCAGACCACCAGGCACGACACCTGGGTGCCGCTGGTTTTGCTATATTCATCTTCTCTCCACCAGGTCACCAGTGTCTGTCCAAATGTCCCCAAGCCAGCTGCCTGCTGCTTTCAGGCCTTGAACCCCTGCAGGCGGGGCCTGGGGAGCTGCAGGCCCTCAAGGCTAAGTTGGGGTGGGATGGGAATGTGCTGGGTGCTTTGCGCACTGCACACCCCACGCTGTCTTGGACTTCACTGATTTCACCTGCATTCGCTCCTGGCATTCTGGTCCAGGGTGTGCAGCCAGCACAGCCCTAGAAGTCCTCCTTGATGCACTCTGGCCCTCTCGTCTTCCCTGCAGCTGATGAGGGGCACCATCCAGGGAGCAGGGTGTGGGCAGGCATGCGGGTGGAGCGGGCAGCCCAGCCCACATTCCTGTCTTGAGGAACTTTGAGCTCTCTGTTCCCAGAACCGTGAGGAATGTGCAGCCTTTGATGCCATCTGCCCGGGCCAGCTTTCAGGCCACCCTGCTCTGTTGGATCTGTGGCCAGCCGTGGCCTTTGGAGAGTCAGCCCCGCTGTCTGTCCCGGGTGGTCTGGCGTCCTGTCCAGCATGGGTGGTGCAGCACTCCTGTGACCATGTTCAGATCCTCACGGGGCTGGTGTGTACATGGGCACTGCTGCCTCTGCTTTAGATGATCTGCCCCTGGAGCCAGGGACTTGGGCAGCCACGAGGACAGGTTTCCAGGGCCGAGGGTGCCCAGGTGTGACCGCGACAAGCTTGCACGCCCTGGGTCCTAATGCTTCTGAATCCAACTGCCCTGTGCTGCGAGCCTGTTTGCTGCGAGCCTCTGAGTGCCTCTTTCTTACTGAGTGCACCAGGGCCCTGGTGAGTTTATAAATCAGCACAGAAGAAGCTGACAGCCCCAGACTCAGGGTGACCAGGGGCCACTTGGAAGTTGTCACACGGAACTGCTCTCTGAGACATAGAGCCCTTTCATGTGGTCTACAATGGCCATGCGCCAACTAGACACCCATCCACAGTCCTACAGAAGGAGGATCCTGGGCTCTGGTCCCCAAAGAGCAGGACAGAAGTCATCTGAACAGTACTTGTTCCAGGTCACCAGGATGCTCAAGCCCCGAATGTCTTTCAGGGCACAGAACGACACCCGGAACTTCCATGTCTTCATGGTGAGAATGAGACCTAAGAAAACGAGTCCTGGCAGACTCGAGCCGGAGCAGGAGAGCCCACAGCTGACCCAGCCTCCCAACACAGTACCACAGGGGTGACAGCAGAGATCTTGGCTGCGGCAGAACTAGGACAGCCAGAACCTAGGGCTGCCACTCAGGGAGAGGTGATTGCAGGGACCTGGGCTGGGCACCTGGGGCAGAGCTGGGACATTTGCTAATGTGTGTCCACTGAGGCCAGGAACACAGGGGACCTTAGAGCTGGATTCTAGACACTGGGTGAGTACATACATGTTTTAAATCCAGAGGCTTCGGGAGGCCTAAGATCCTTGCAGGACTTTTGGGGACATCGCATATTGCTCAGAGTGTATGGACTTCTCTCCAGAATGATTGCCTAAGGGATAAGGTTGACACGAATGTGTCCGCATCCAAAAGTCCAAGTTTCAGACTGCTGACACCTGGCCCACAGAAGCGGACAACAGACCAGTGCAGGAGCGTCTGCTGAGTGCCGGGGCAGCCTCACCCTGCTGGAAATACCGTCGTGAAATCTGGAAAGGCAGCTGGGGAAGTGGTCTCCCTCCCCGAGGAAGCCCGGGGGTCGGACACTGGAGGTGCTGGCCAGAGGGGACAGATTCTGACCAGGGTTGAACAGTTTCAGGTAGGGCAGAGGGCGAATGTGTAGGGTGAGGCGGGTCCCCTCACCCCTGCACCGTGGTTGCCAGCCTGCTTGCTGCCCTCGGTTTCCCACACGCCTGCTCTCTGCCCAGCCACGGAGCAGATCCGCTTCCCGCCCTGCGCAGGGGCTGGGCGCTCTCTACCGCGTCTTGCTTGGCCGCTGTCTGTGTTTCCATCCTGGCAGCAGCACGCTGAGCTCCTGGTTCGCGAGGCCCGGCCGTGCTGGGGAGTCCGCAGGGAGGGCCGCCCGGCCCACTACCCTTGAGTCCCCCCACCCGTTCTCCAGCACACTCCAGGGGGCTATGAGAGCAGGATGGTGAAGAGGGACAAATAGGGCACCACAAGGTGGTCAGTCTCAGTGGACACCTGCACATCGGGAAAGGAAAGGAGTTAGTGGCCCACGGTGACACAGGCTGCGGAGTCACCTGCCCGTCTCACCTGGTTGATGTTGAACTAGTGAGTGCTGGCTTAAAAGCCAAGCGTAAGTGGGACACCATGCTACTGATGGATCCCAGGGACACAGAGATGATGGCAGGATGTGTGCTTCTGGGCGACGCTTTGGTACCTAACCCGGCCCAGCATGCACCCTAAAGCCAGCCCAGCACGTCTCCTCCAAGCAGATCGCTGCATTCAGCACGGGATGCAGGACAAGGGGTGCCGTGGGCTGCTTGTGCTTCTGCAGGCGCTGCCCCTCCGGGGGCGCTGATCCCGGCCCAGGTCTGCCTTAGGCTCAGCACTGTCAGAGGAGGCAGATTGGGCTCCTCCTGCAGCCTGCGGGGCGACCTCACTCCTGCCCTCCTCCCACTGTGTCCTAGTGTGGACTGTGCAGTGTGCTGGAGACAGCATCCATCTCCCTGGTGTCCACGTCCCCGTCCTGCCGGTGACATCAGTGCTTACATTTCCTCACAGGGCCATAAACTGGAACCTCAGTGGAAGAGGCGGCCATTGAGGACTCTCTGCCAGGAAGACAGAGCCTCTTACAAACAGCTTGGCTCACTGATTTCAAAGATGCACCGAAATCCCCAAATGAAGTAAAGAGAAAGTGACAAGAGAAAACTTGGCACACGTGCCTGGATTCCTCGCTGCATCTCAGCACGCACGTCTGGAGGGGCCTTTCAGCCCTGTACATGCTGGCTCCTGCTCCTCAGAGGAGGTCAGGGAGTGACAGCCAGGACGGGAGTGTGGCCCAGCTCCCAGCTCTGATTAGCACTGCTGGGTTGGACCCCAGCCCAGCAGGGTCCAGCACATGGACAAAGCGCGGTGCCCGCGGGGCTGACAGCTGCCTCAGGCCTGGTCTGGGAGATCAGAGGGTCAAGGACCATGAAATAAGCCAGGGAGCTCTGCGGGCTCCTCTGCTCTTCGGAGCCTCACAGTGCCTGGTCAGGGCATCCCTGAATGTCCACTACCCAAAGCCCTTCGGCCCTCGAAGTTCTCATGAGGCATCTGGGTGGCCTCACCGATAGCCAAGGGTCCAGGGAAGTCCTGATCCTTGCCCCGGACCTCTAGAGACCTGGTATGTTCCTCCTGGGGGCACAGCATGGACTGTGTAACCGCGTTCCTGTGTGATCCCTGCCAGGGTGACTTTAAAACAGGAAAACGTTTTTAAAGTGTAGTGTAGACGGCGATGCCAGCGGGGGATTTGGACCGAGCAGGGTTGGAGACGCAGCCTTCAGCCTACATAGACTGAGTGCTGATCAAGAGGCACGGCCTTGCTGCTTTGCTGCTTTTTGCTTGAAAGATACACGAACTTCCTAATTTTTTCCTCCTCTTTTCTTTTTCCCGGACATTGATTCAGAATAGCTTTCGTGCCAGTTTTGAACGTTACTTAGGCCTTTAACATCTGCTGGGTCTGTCCCAGTGATGGTGAGGTGTGGAACTCAGAAGCGCTGATGCTCCGTGGTGGGGCAGAGTCCTGGTTTAAAAGCACCCCGTGTCCCCCCGAGTGGGTCTTCTCTATGTACAGTTGACTCACCTCCACGCGCTCCCAGGATGGGTGTGGACCATACTCTTTCAGAAAGCCAGCTTTCAGCTGGGTGCAGTGGCATACGCTTATAATCCCAGCACTTGGGAAGCTGAGGCAGGAGGATCATCTCAATTTCAAGGCCATCCTGGGTTACATAGCAAGATCCTGTCTCAAAAAGAAAAAAAAAATGCCCGTGCTCTGCCGGGTGTGAGCTGGGTTCATCCTCCTTCTCACTCCTGTGTTCCCCCCCCGGCTGCTCCAGTGGCTCCCCACTCCCCGCTGCAGTGAAGTCGGGTGCTCACATCTGGGCTGACCTGACACCTTGTCACCCCACACACCTCCAGGCCGAGAGCCTGAGCTCGTGAGTGAGGTCGCTGGACTGGACTGGCGAGCCTCCGAGGTTGCAGCTGGGTCCTCTGGGCAGGTGGCAGCCAGGTCTCCTGGCTGTGCTGTCGCACACATTTGCATCTGTGCAGTGGCCTCTCCAAGGCCTCGAGTCTGCTGCTTGCTCTGCTCGGCTCTGCTCTGGTCTTGAGGCTGTCGAGCTGTGTGAAGCTGTCCCTTCTCGGGCTTTATTGGAGACACACATGGTCGGGTAGTGATGGGAGCCACGGGGAGCTCTGGCTTCCGGCTGCCAGCACCTCTTCTTGGCCTCGTGGCAATCTGCAGGATGCTTCCTCCCGCTCCAAAGCCCTTTCCTTTCCTTTCCTTTCCTTTCCTTTCCTTTCCTTTCCTTTCCTTTCCTTTCCTTTCCTTTCCTTTCCTTTCCTTTCCTTTCCTTTCCTTTCCTTTCCTTTCCACATTTATCACCATGCTTGGCACAGTGCGTCAGACCTGAAAACATGGTCTGGCCTTGACTTGAACCCCAAGCCCTGGTGGGTACGAAGTCTGAGTTGATTCCCGTCGCCTGACAGACTGAGAACAGGATCTAACACTTAACCCTCTGCGCTTGCTCCGTGGAAAAACAGGCTAAGTACAGGAGTGTTCCCACGGGGCTGGACATCCCGGCACTGAGTCACCAGTCCAGGCTCTTCATCTCCTTTGCTTCTCCTGGGACTTAACATAGATTTTGAGTGTGTGTCTTAGCAAACACAGGTGAATTTTAGGTTTCTGCTTTTATTTTGAACTAATTTTGAGTGGATCTTATGTACTGCATTTTGCATAGATGGATTTAAACTGAAAGTGATATTCTAACACTTTAATCGTCTAAAGGAAATTTAACTTGTTATCTGGTATACTTTCCTAATGATAAAAAAAAAATGACACCTTCAATCATCAAAGAAAGAACTGGAGGGTTTGGGTAGACTTGTAAATTTAAAAAGGTCCAAATATTACTCTTTCTTAACTGTACATGGTGAAGGTGAACTTTAACTGCCTCAGTTTGGGTGGCTTGGGACCTACCTGCCCATAGGAGTAAAGCACACTTCTGGGAGATTCTGACTGTTGTGGGAGGGCAGCTTTGGGGGCTACATCTGGTTCCTTTCCCAATTCTCTCTGGCACTGTTCCCTAATCTCCTTCCTGACAATCAAGAATGGAAAATTTTTCTCCATCATTCCTGCCCAGCATGTTTCTGACTTCGAGCTAGCTGACCATAGACTGAATTCTCTGAAATCCTAAGCCAAGCCCTAAGTCTAGCTCTAACCTTAACCCTAGTAACCCTAACCTTAAAGGTAATAACCCTAAGCTTTCTCCACTGGCCCAGGGGCCAGATTCTGACTCCCCTTTTGTCTCCATGCAGAACTACGAGGGCAGCAGTGCCACCCAGTCTCAAGCATAGGTGCCCAGAAGGACTTCCAAGACTGAAACCTCAGGTGCACACACGATGGTCACCTGATGGTGGACCATCAGCCATGGCCAGCCTCTGAAGAAAGCCAGATGTTTCTTCCTGAGGAGAAACAGCTGCAGGGGCAAGGGTCACAGACCCCTCTTGGGATCAGAGAGAGAATTTTGTGCTTCTCCTTGTAACCCTTGGCCCTGGGAGGGCTCACGTGCAGGTCCAGAAAGGCCAGTGCAGGTCTCACTAGGTCAGTAAGTTGTCCAGGCTGGGATAGGATCTGTGACCCTCCATCTCCACCTGCCAGGGTGCTGGGATGACAGGTGTGCATGCCTGGAGCGCTCGAGCCATCACTCCTGTGGGCTGGAACCAGGTGCAGGCCAGTGGGGCCTCGGGCTTGGTGAACTGGGGGAGACCCTGCAGACTCAGTGCTCTTGCTCACTGAAGGCTCTGAGGGCCCCTCACCCACCAACACTTCCCTCCAGCTCCTGCAGGTCGCTCTGCTATGCAACAAGGGCCTGTGCTTTCCTTCCCAAGGGCAAGCGCTGGTGAAGCGATTCCACCTGCTCAGGGATGCCCAGCCTGTGATCCCCATGGCTTCATGATCGGGGCTCAGCCATGTGGCTGCCCTGTTGATGTTTCTGGGGCCTGGCCAGGACCCCAAGATGAACTTGTAGGTCTGCGGTGTGCTTTACCATGCACCAAAACACATGGCGCTGTGCTATCTCGTGAGTTAGTTCACATTATTGGAATGGATGTGGGGTGTGGGGTGTGGATGGGAGCCACACAAGTTCTTATGGTCACGTAGAGTGAGCTGCTTTCAGCGGAGAGGCAGAACTGTGGCCAGGCCCACCCCTGAGGGTTGCCGGAACTGTGGCCAGGCCCACCCCTGAGGGTTGCCAGCTTTCCGGGGTCTTCACCCACAGGTCTCATCTGGCCTGGGAAGGATCTGACTCTGGCCTGGCCTCGGTGCAGCCTCAGGCAGGCAAGGCTGTCTTTGTGGGACACCAGGTCAAATCTGATTCCTGACCTTCGACCCGAGAAGCCACTGTGGGCTTCCGAGCCACTGCAACCTCATCTGCGTGAGGGGCTGGGCTGGACCAGCTCCACCTGGTTTGGTGGGTCCTGCAGTGGGCAGCACAGAGCTGAAGAGCTGTGTGACCTCAAGAGAATGACAGGGAGGGCAGAGTCTCTGCTGGCTTGCAGGGCAGCAGGTCCCAGGGTGCACACCTGGAGTTTCCAGGGGATCAGGGTGGCTCGGGAGGTCTGGGCTGGGCCTGGGGGTGGGCTCCTAGACGCACGTGGAAAGGGGGCACCCACACTGCCCTGCCAGCACACCTTACACATGCGGGACCAGTTCTGGTGGGTTGTTGTGTGGACCCCTTCAGGATAGGACCATCTGTGTTTGTGGGCATCAACTGCTATAGGTAGTGACTGTCCCTGGCTGCTACCAAAGTGCACTCTCTGTCCCACACCTGCTGTCTGTCACTGCCTGGCATCACTGGGGACATGAGGTGCATAGAGAGCACCCTGTGAGTGGGACTCTTAAGGAGCCCTCCTGTGGGCATTCACACTGCCTGTGCAGGGGACAAGGACGCACAGCAGTGGGCAGGTCACACTGTGGATGGCAGATGGGCTCTCATGGGCTCTTTCGGTGCCTTGAAAAAATTCTTTATGGAATCTTTTTCCTCAACAACCCATCTTCTCTTGCCACTGTTTCCTTACTAAATCCTCTTCTTGGATCCTTCCTTTCATGTGGGTTACCCACTAATGCTAGTGGACAATATCATCATCATCACCACCACCACGATCACTACCACCACCACCACCATCATCACACTACCACCATCACCACCACCACCACCACCACCACCACCACCACCACCACCA